>JAUTBV010091264.1:0-18349 GCA_032361325.1 Lepetodrilus fucensis | reverse complement strand
TGTGTGTGTGTGTGTGTGTGTGTGTGTGTGTATGTGTGTGTGTGTGTGTGTGTGTGTGTGTGTGTGTGTGTGTGTGTTTGTTTGTGTGTGTAAGCGGACATTTTCTTTAATATTTGGAAAACATTCATTTGGGCATGGCATAACTGTAGCCTATATTAAACATACCTTGACATGTATCAGTAAATACAATACAATATAAATCGTTGAGTATTGATCAAGTGCGCAGTCTGTAATTATGAACGAAATTTAAGGGTTCTGTTTTCTACAGTTAAGATAGGCTAGAAAATACATATCCTTGCAATAATAATAAAGATGGTCCTCGTATGAATGAGCCTACAACAGCTAGTGAACGAATTTAACATAATCGATCTAGTATTGCAGTCAGTATTCTATGGAACTGCGCATAGGCAGTTATTGTGCATTGAAGTACAAGCAGTTAGAATGCATCCGGGAGTGATAAACATTTCCGCAATGGAGAGCGATTCTATATCCCGGAAACGACGAGGGAACAACGTGGGCACCTGTGGTTCACAAGTATCACCTTTGATTTACATTTACCATCTGAGACTCGCGGGCTCTCTCCCAATGAAAAACATCCCGCTGCGAGATCACATAGAACATGGTGTTAAACCCAATCAAAACATTCGCAACACGTGTCAAATACAGCAATGCTATTGTCTCATGTACAGCATTGGCAATACTAGTATGTTCTGATGGTCAAAGGGAGCAAACTCTGTCGTGTCCAATATGGTTACAACTTGTAAATGCTCTTACTGTAAATTTTATGAATATTTTACTACACAAAATACACGCAGCAGGCCTACTTGTCAACGGAATTAGTGGACATGAACTAGACTAGTGTACGTGTACCCGTGGATAACATAAGTCATGGGCTTCATTATACGCCATGTTCCCCAATGTATCCCAGCGATATCGCGAACAGGAATGGCACATCAAATTTCCTTAGAGAGTAATACAGTACCATTAATCTTACTAACATCGTATAATTGTGTTATATGATTACAGTTTTCTTCAGCAGAAACATCATCACGTTGAAGATGACGGTACGGTTAAGAAGCCACGGCTATTGCAGAAACAAAATGCGATAGTCGTTTTATTGTAATCTTCCCATGCATTCTAACGCCAAGATAGCTGCAGTTCTGTAGATAGAAGATGCCCCGTTTACTATTTTGCTATTTATTATGCGCACCCTAGATAGCAAAATCGTAAATCTTCTAGCTACAGAACTGCAACTAACCCCAATATACCTTTCTCAAGCTAATACTTAAATATTACATAAATCATTCCACCACACGGAAATAACGGTGAACACTGATAGATTGCTAAGATATAGATACTGAGCAATGTATATAATGCATAATTATATAACGCAAATGATTGCAAGGTCCACCATGTACTTAATACTTATACAGTTATACACACTTCAGCTACGTCCTTTGTCAGTAATCTATATTTATGTCGTATATGCGTCGATATCAACCTTGGAATCAGATAACCGGAAATTAACTCGCCATGGTAACACTGAAAAAAACGGAGCGCCCTATTAAGGGGGGATTCCAATGTGTATGAAGCGCAAATTGATGTTATGATTGGTAACACGACTATCTTTGATAGCAGTCCAAAATAACCTGAATTATCGTGCCGCATACAAACATAAGCCATATTCATTAATGTTTTGAAGCATCATAATTTGAAAATCTTACCAAAATAAAGTTTTGCATATTTTTGTATAAGAGTATTTGATGGTGTTAGGTGTGCCCGCTGTTATTTGTGTGCATAATTTAACGAATAGATTCTTAACTAAATGTATTATATATCACGCTCAGAGCTGTGAAATGTTATATGGGAATGTCTACGTTTATTATAATATGAACCATATTCCATACTTTACCACCACCGATGACATTCCATTTGGCGCGAACATTAGTTAAAGTGGTAACCACTGTGGATAAATCCTCGAAAACACAGGCCATTATGACTACACTGACGGAGGTTCATAATGGCCTGTGTTTGTGAGGATGCTGCTGATAGAACATGTCACCATCTCATTCATTCACCACTACCAACTCTCAACAACTTGTACCACACAAACTTCACATACACTCATATGTAATAGGATGTCGCTATCTACCGTGCATCTGATGTAGTACAAAGACGGCACCAAGGGACGTACGTGTCTCTGGTTGCGGTCATCACAGATGGGTCATATATTGCCCGCGTCAGAGGTCTTGTCGTAGAGGTCAACATCCACCTAAGGCGGTCAATCGCAATCAGGACATCTCAAACATAACCCGAAGGAAACGAAATTACTCGACTCTTTATTCGCTTCACAGCGATGAGGCGTATATACAGAGGAAGTCAATAATTGGATAAGCTGTCGGTTCTCGTATTTCCAGGCATTGTTCCACACGAGAAGGAACTTCGAACAATCACCGAGAAGTCCTGTTAGATATTGCAGTCTGCACCAATGGTCAGAAATTGTTACAAACCCGTCACATTGCGTTATTGTGTCGACGGTTATCGTATTTCCAGGCATTGTTCCACACAAGAAGGAACTTCGAATTCGAACAATCACCAAGAAGTCTTGTTAGATATCGCAGTCTGCACCAGTGGTCAGGAATGGTTACAAACCCGTCACCTTGTGTTATTTATATACGTGCTGTACTGAACGTTCACCGTTATCGCTAGATCTGCGTTCTCGACTAATCACGCTGCACTTTGAATGAATGCATCATTGGCATTGGCACTACCATCAGTTTTTATCAGTGGCAACCTGTCACTTTTATATTTGGTGATTTTAGTCAAGGGTAGAAAATACTATGAATTTGGTAAATGTGGATATGGCCCAACCATCTAGAGACAGTGATGTTATCCCTAGACCTACGGCACCGACGAATACATCTTTTGGCGTCATTTATTATTCCACAAAGTCATATAAATTCGAGATATGATAACAGCAGCTCAGTTGAATGTAGTAATTAATATTATATCTGGTAAATCGTAAGTTTCTCACGTTAACCAGCACGACATGACTGGAATCAGCCACCATATTAATATACATAGAGCAAATCAATTGTGGAATAAGTCTGGTTTGGTTGGTTTATTCTTTTGACAATATTGTCATATTATATTTTTAATTATCTAAGATAACACACACATACACACAAAAACATACATGTAATATCAATAAGTACATATATCTAAATAACATAATACTTAAATATCATTCAAAAGTTAGTGCCTTTAAAGATTAGAATCACGTCTATGCTAACTCTTGTAAAATACGCGTACGAACTGAACTGAACAGAACAGGCCCCGAGATTACGAAACCTTTTTTTAGTACGATTTCATGCTCAACTCAAATTTGTGTTCACAAATCCCAATATAAAAGCTGAGCTTGAGCATGAACTCGTACTCAAAAAGGTTCGTACTCTCGTGCCAGGTGTATATCGTAACACTTCTATTCTGTTTACTATGACGTACTCTTGCTGTGATATCAATATTGGATATGAATAAATGCACTATTAAAATCTGATACACAGTTGATATCTGGTCATATAATCCATGTGCGCGGGCGTGATGGCATGATTGGTCGGTAAAAGGATTAAGTGGGAAATGATGGACTCCCGATAGCCGCGGTTTTTCTAATGTCACATGCCTAAACTAGTTAGTAAATAAATTAATGCATTTCTGAGAGAATTCGTACTACTTTAAGTAAGCAGTGCTCGTGACAGTAGTTTATGACGTAGGAGCCTGTATTGATTCCACCATTGAGAGCACTTCCGTACAGGGGACTATTAATCTAGGGCCAATATTATCTTATAATAATTATAAGGGATTTTCAAATATTCAACAGGTATATATAAAAAAATGTGTATTATCCATACGCGGCATAAACGATTGTAATTTCCAAAGAAAATCATGAATTGTATTCACTTTAGATATTCAATCACTATAAAGCCTCATGTTTACAATATCAAGGAAATTGTGAAAATTATCTTCGCCTTATAATTACATACAGGAGCTATAGATCTAATTATAGAACTTCCATTTGTATTCAGCAATAGCATATGCCATGCACCGGCATCCATGTATCAGTCGGTATGATCGCTCTTCTGCGGGAAGATGTACAAGGCTTCCGGGGTGTTATAAAGCTTCCGTTCCTTAACTCAATCAGAATAAATATGGTATAAATCTCGCCCAGATTAAAGAGGACTGACCTCGCACACTCACGTTGTTGATGCACAATTAAGGACGACGATGATAATAATTCATGTTTACTGTATAAGACGGGGTCATGCATTGTTTAGTCACTTCCTATGATTGCCAATCGTAGCAAATGCAGCACTACAAATTGTAAATACGGATAATTAGATAAAGCGTGGGCGTGTGTGGGGGATATGTGGTCGTAGTATTTAATAATTGTTGATGTTGCTTCATTTGGGTAATTTGTGCACATGGAGGCCCGGAATGTAAACTGTTAGAACGATCGTAAAGCCAATACAGCATATTACATTTCTTTACATTCCAATTGCATTGCTTTACCTTTTGGTAATTGGTATCGATTCCAAATGAAATAAATAGGAATTTTAGATTTACAATTTCACAATATAATTAATACATTTGGCTATTTAATGATATAGTTGAAATATTTCGATTGTTTAGGTTGTTGAATCCATGCTATTTGGCATTTGAATTAATGCCCTCCGTTATTTGTTTGTAGTATAATTAATGTACAACCACGGTGTTAGCCAATGCATGACTTCCGACATATGACCTCTGACATATGATCTCCGACACAAGAATGCCTTCAAGAAAGAGTTCAATGGTAAGGTAGTTCACTACAACTACTCGTATCTTCTGGCATATCGTTCGTTATACACTAATACTGTGACCAGTTCGCCCTTTAATGACCCGATCCGGCGTGGGTTACCGTCACTCGGACGTCAGATGTGTGTTGTTGACTTACTTCATTAACAGATTCTAATCTCTGCAACTACACACAGTTGAAGAAATCCACTTGACATGTGGCATTGACGTTTACATTTCCATCAGCGAGAATCGTTCTGTGATAATTAAGCAATTCCCGTTCTAAGTTAAATAACAGAAAGTATCATGATCCCTGACCAACGGCCGACAACAATACAAACAGGTCGACGTTATCGGTATTGACCAACACGCATTGAAGAAGAAAAAAAGCATGCGTATTGGAGAACATCCCAGGGAGTTGAGAAGGACTGTGAGGGCACACTGGTCCATTATATGTGAAAAGCAATTATTTTGATGATGATTATTATTATTATGAGGATTGTGATGATTATTATTTATTTATTTATGTATTGATCATTATTATTATTATTTTTATTATTATTATAATAATATATATTATATATTATTATTATTATTATTATTATTTTTGTTATTGTTATTGTTATTGTTATGATTATTAGTATTCAATGATGTGTAGATCCTTACATTTGTGGATGCAGAGAAAAATGGCCATTTCACTTAGAGGATAATTCCAGAAGGACAGAGCCAATGCTCCTCAAACAAACACATCCTATAATGAGATGCTGATCACGAAAGTCTGCATGCAAATGCGGGAGGACATCATGGCTAAGAAACATTGTGTGTACGAGTTCATGATCAAGATCACATTTTAGAAGGAAATGTAGGACCAAAGAACCAAACGTTCTCAAAAACGCTTTTTTTTCGGGGCCTGTGCAGGAACATATATATTAGATATGCCACCTACATCAGTATACCGATAATGCATAATAAATAAGATAGTAGTGAAATGGATTTGTATATATAGAATCAACGATGAAGCCCCAATAGTGCATATATACTGTATATATTAGTCTTCTTCATATGGTTTTGTAATCCGAGGAGATTTAATCATCTGTCGAACATTTTCATGAATACATATTGACATTTTGGCGTCACCGATCTAATATTACGTCAACAGTCCTGCGTAATGTTAACTGTTAGAGAAAGGTTGTCTGCACATCCGATATCTTCCTGTAGCAGGAACTCATGTCGGGAGCGTAAGGTTCACGATCAAGACGGGATTCGAACGTCAGATGACGTAAGTCAAATTATTTTTGACATGCTGATGTCTAATGCATTACATTGGTGTGTGACGTTTCGTGTCCGTAGAACAGTTACAGAGATCTGAATACTCAGAACATGTCACGACCCCATCACGAATAGCAGCATTGTTTGCTAATGGTTTGTGTTTCACGAAAGGGTCGTACTTTAGTTCGCGCCTAAATCAAGTCGTAAGCAGTAAGCCACTATGTTACCATAGGAGTAAGCCACGATGTTACCATAGCAGTAAGTGACGTAAGCCTAGTTCTACGACAGGTCTGACGGTGTTTCCGTAAAACGCAGGCCTGGGTCACGTTCCACAAAGGTATCGCAGTTCTACGAAAGTCGTAACTATAGCCTATAGCCCGTATGTGTAAGTACATATCTTAATCGTGGCACATGGTCCTGTGTATTGCTCAGGTTGAAGTGAAGCACGTTCGAGCGCGGCTGATGCTTGGATGGTGACCGATACTACCTGATCGTATACCTAGGATTCGTTCCTGCCCCATACTGAATAACAGGCTGAAAACCTGTACAGTAGGCAAGTGGCTTAAATGAGCACGCTGTAGCTTGGCGCTATAGAAAACTGCACATTATTATTAGTAGTAGTAGTAGTAGTATTATTAATTATTATTATTATTATTATTATTATTATCATCATTATCATCATCTCTGGTAGCTCTATAACTCTTCTGCGCAACTTGAATGTCATATTTAGACATACTGGAAGCATAACGTGTAGTCTTCAGGCCGAACAATCTGTTGTATCACGTTAGATAAGTGGCTTCGTTCGAAAATACCACACTCCCCGCGTAGAGAAAAAACACTGGTCGAGTGCATAGTGATCCATTGACCGGGGGTAATAATGTAACGCTTTGTGAATGTCTTATGAGGTGAAGCTGGTACATTGTACATATCCATTATTAATAATTACTTCATTAAGAAAACAATCATATTTATTTCTAGATTCGTAGAAAAACTGAAAAAAAATCTTATTTACCGGGGAAATATAGATTTATATCAGAATATGTAATAACCCAGTTACAAGAGTAATCTTTGAGCTATGCACTGACTTGACCACCGTAAACAAAGGTAGGCACCGACCCTTATAAATTACATATGTATTATGTGTAAGATATATTTGCTTATATTGCACGACGACAACACTTAGCATGCACACATGCCATCAGGATACTTGGAGAGAACTAGTGAAAGCCTACAGCAATGGATCATTAACCAAACCGGAATAGTCCGCGTAATTAGATAGCGTAGACGTCCTTGTGACCAAATAGAATGATGCACAACAGTCCATTACCAGGGAAAGTGCAGAACATGTCATTACGAGCGCTAACCACGATGTTGTATACATTAGGTACAAAACTGGGTGGGTAGGTACGTACTATGGGGTTAATTCAGTTGTACGTACACCGATAGTAATGACATGTACTGCTTTGGTATACTAGTACTGAGTAAACCAGTAAACTACCGTCGCATTAATTAGATCAAAGATGAACTAATTTGCAACCACTACCCAATGTAGTTATTATAATGCTATGTATTATGTGTGTATATCCAGTGCAATTATATGTTTTGTAATTATTTGTTGTAAGGAAAGAGCCGTAGCAAGTACCACGACAGTTTGCTCACCAAGTATGTGTAAATCATGCTTAAATAACACCACAAGGAAGGATAAAACATGTTGCATTTTGATAGTATTTTATTTAAGCTCCTGTAGCGCCTGATAATTCGTAATTTGTTACTTTCCTAAAACTAAATTAAGAGTTAGATAATGATTAAAATTCCAAACGTTATTTGGATATTTTTTGTTAATAATAAATACATATATATCTGTAGTTCTCCGTTTTGGATATGTGAAATTCTGTTCTGATAGCAACTGCAGACCCAAATACAGGGCATGTCATTAACTCCCGGCGTCAGTAATTGTCGAGTCGGAATAACCATAGAGCACTTGAGCCCTGTGTCGATTGGCAGCAAATCCTTTTACGACAGAAAGAAACACGATATTAATTGCTTTTCCATAATGGTTAGTGCCATAGTCTCATGAATATCTACAGGAGCCGGACAGTAATACATTTATCTGGTCTGCTTATTACTATGTACACGTGACATCTAATTAATAGTACCTGTACTAAAGGTAAGTATTGTTTTGATAGCCGAAATATATAATAATGTTGACAGTATACATCACAGCGAGGCATTGTTATACTTAATATGCGTTTGAATTAATTGTTACATTAACTATACAACTGATATGATCGTTGTACTTTAGAGATCACGGTCCCTTTCCACAGAACGATCATAAGACTACGAGAGTGGTAAGTTACTGAGCGGTCACACCGAGCTAAATAATGATAAGGAAAAATAAACCGTAGGATTTTTTTAAATAGATCCCCTGTTTGTTTACAATTTATAAATTATACATGTGTTTGAGCCGAGTTTGCTTTAAGTTTTTGTCATTTTCATTGTCATTATCATTATTGTTTCAGTGTTATAATTACCGGATGCTACAGTAACTGTTTGCGGCCCCGTGACTTCTCCTGTACGAACTGGCGTAACTGTATTGTTAACCTTGATGTAGTCTGTGTCTACTGTTGAAGCTACTGCTGCCTTAGAATCACACTATCTGGTACAACAGAGCGCTGCACCGTATGTCCGTGTATACATACGTAGCAACATTCGATCCATTAGATTTCAAAAGAGAATGTTATTTGAACATTGTAAAAAATAAAATCCAATCAGACGTCAAAGAATGGAATGCCTCCGGGACGGATTCCTAAGAGTCATCGAGGATAAAGTCTCATCATGTTTTAGTTGGATAAGACGTTCTTCCCATTCTAACAAGAATGTACGCCCTGGGGCACGTGGCATAACACATAATAGGAAATAAAAATAATATATAAAAAACGTCACGCCGTGCCGAAACAAACTGTGAGGTTCAGCGGCGATTGGCAAAGTGACAACCATTGACGTGTGAATGTCTCGCCATATGCGCATGCGTACTGTGCTATCCGGAAGTTCAGGTGACATGATGGAAATGCGCGACTTCCCAGACTCCTCAATGTTACATTCACTTTGTATATTTGCTTTCTCCGCTGACCTGGGAATGAGGCTGACGACTTCCGTCAGCTAAACTGGTTTATGCCCAGCGGGCCATGTCACAGCTTCTACCCTCGATTTATCTGCCTATTTGTGGTAACGTCCATTTGATTATGTGCAATAGTTTCCTGCTATGTGCTCCGATTTAGATCAGAGCTTCTAATATAGAATCTGTCCTGTTGTTTCAGTGATACTTCTTAATACGCTACGCAAAACTCGGTCAGAAACACTTTGTTCTAGCAGTCGATATATAGACTGGAAACGTTCAACTACGGTAGTCCTTTTGAAGTATGGCTAAAGTGATGTCTGCAGCTATTTCAATTGTTTGTCTTACTTAGTTGCAAGTCACGTAGGATCAATCTTTAGCTCTATGTTTTTGCGTGGTTATACAGAAGTGCAGCTTTACTTTGGACATATAATGGAGATCTAATGAACACTTAACCACCTTGCTTTTTGTTAAGTTTCCGCAGCGGAAGCCAGTGGAAATCAAGAAAATGAAATTTAAGCCATTTGTTAAGAAGTTATGGGTACTTGAGTAACGTGTTTATTTTTATAGATTATAGTTCGTTTTCTTTCCCCGCATTGCCAACTGCATGCTGAGTCTGACAGAGTTTACTATAACAGTTGTACAAATAAGGTTTCAGATTATTATGTTTTGATGGTCAACAGTTACAGTCCATGATAAGACACAAGATTCACCCATTTATTCACCTATTTACGAAATGCAATCTACTTAAGGGCCACATAGCTGAGAAAAGTTGTAACTACAGTTTTAAGCCATTTTATCACTTTTATCGTTACAATAGCTTTAGCCAACTATACATCTCAAATATTGTATTGGGAAAAAAATCTGATTTATGCAATGGACGTCCTTACTATAGCTAAGGCTGTTCTGAACAAAGGATCCCTAACGTTATCATTCTTCATCAGAGCATAAACAACAGCATCACTGACACCGTGTGATCCACCTGTAATTCAATTAATACCATGCAGTGTAAGGAGAATCTGATTAATTACTCACTTCTGTTAACACTAGTGCGTATTATATCGCGGGTCTGAATGTTCAATACCCACTGAGCTATGGGTTACGGTAATTCAGACGTTTTTGTCGAGTATATTTCATAATATTCCGGTCACGATGAGATCACGAGTACACGTGCCAACCGTCATGTGGACATAATAACACGTGTTCTGGAATCACGGTCATTAGATTCCTTGATGGACGTGTCCTCTCCAGGGACCACGTTGCTCAGAAAAGAAAAGGTACAGCTCCAATTGAAGAGGATTGTAACTTAAATACAAAGCAATGGTACCAGCTTACCAGATTTTCAAGTATTGTAGCCATAAAAGCAATGGGAAATGTTGTGGGCTTCTAAAACATGTCGTAGCAATGTATGTTCTGAGCAAATGCATTGATACCCCTGTTTCGTAGAGCATTTCGGTAAATACTTTCTTGAACGTCAAACAAAAAACCTCCAAGTGTATACTGCGTAACCAAATCTTAAAAAGAATATGCATGTGTGTACCATTAATGATAGAGGTACTTTGAGTACGTATTCACTGCAGAGGGACGAAGTCTGAAAGACGAATAGGCAAACAGGTTCAATTTGCACCTGCTGACGCACTTCCTCATAGACTCGCACATTCAAATTGGATAAGTTTGCCCGTTCTGTTATTCGGAGGTCGCCCATGGGGATTAAATAACATGTACTCAAACTAGTTTGTCATAACTATAAAACATAAACAGTTTCTATATTAATGGTGCAAAACAAATATTACTTATTACTTTTGGTTAGACAGAATGAAATAATAAATTGAATTCTTTTTGGGGGATATCTATATAATTCATTAGCATACTTACCGATATGATCTATGAAATAGGGGTATCCATGCATTTCATGCAAAACTATAACTATCGGTTATCTTTCTACGTGTATATGCACAAATACCACAATAAAAACAAAGGACAAGGTTCATTATTGGTACGTGTGTTCTTTGTTCATATGAATCGAGTTATTGGTCATGCACAACTGTAGCCAATCTATATCGTACTAATTTGTCTATGTCCAGATAAAAACCATGTGTAATCTTGTTACTGGTACATATAGGGATCTACAAGTGTCTCACTAATTTAATTACCTGCATTATCCGGTTACGTGGAAGTGAACATGACGAGACGACCGTCGTAGACCAATAGGTTTAACAAACAGGAATCTATTCTGAGTGCCTTCTTTTCTCCAATTCCAGACATGGCTATCTATCTATTTTACCACAGCACGTACAGTTTGGAGACGTTGATTAACTATTATCTGTGTGTCTGCCTGTGCAAATCTGTTAATGAATTGTACAATATTTGGATAGAAGAAAGAAAGTGTTAACGTCTACCACGATAATTCCTATGGTAAATGTTAGAGATTATGGTATATCATCGCGCTTCGGCACATTATTAAATAAATCTGTGTTAGAATTCTAGCAACATATGCAGAGGAAACGAATCACAATTTCAATTTATTTAGATAGCGATCTTTCACTATCGTACCGTTCCCTTCCAACCATAATGTTTTTTTAATTTTTTTTATTGATTTGTGTATGGGTTTGTTTTTTATTTCTTTTTATTTTCTTATTCTATTTTTTTAGTTTTGTTCGCTTGTCGTTTTGTTAATATTTGTTCTATTTTATTAATTGTTGTTTTGTTTTGCTTTCGTTGTGAGGGCGGGGGACTTTTGAATTTTGAAGATATTATTCCAAAATTATACATACGAAATACATATTGTTGCACACATAGTATACAGTATGTAAGAGTAGGCCTACTATCTATCCAATAATGATCACCGTATGCTGCCATAACATATAGAACAGCACCATGTGCGCACTACACGTGAACACATCATGCTATCTTACGTCTCGTCCATTTCATCCGTTCATCCCACATAAGATTCTAGTCTAGTCATAGAATACCCCGGTGGATAAGCTCTATATCGTATTAGCATTCTTGTTTTGCGGAAGTCAAACAGACTAAACGCCCTGACGTACTACAGTATCGACTGTTGCGTACAAAATACTTGTAAAGCATGATGTTGATGAAAGATAGAAAGATCCAATAGATGTACGCAGTATGTAAACAAGGCATAATGTAACTGAATATGTGTTGATGTACTATAATATAGGATTGACGTTACGTTGTACCTACAGTTGCAAGTCCGTTTTAGATTGCTGGATCGTGGTTCGTTTCCGTAACTAAATGATATCTAAATGATATCTCACCTCCCACCCACCTCACCCATGTAGAGCCCTGAATTGTAATATAAATGCCCATTATTGTAATACCTGAAAAGGTTGACCTGAGTTCAGGCTCAGACTCTGAGCTGTCATACAAATTACCCTGAATTGTAGTAACTGATCGACCTGAATTTTAACACAAAATTACCCTGAATTGTAGTAAATGATCGACCTGAATTTTAACACTAAATTACCCTGAATTGTAGTAAATGATCGACCTGAATTTTAACACAAAATTACCCTGAATTGTAGTAAATGATCGACCTGAATTGTAACACAAAATTACACTGAATGAGAATGTTAATAATTCCAATTAGTCTCACTTGTATTCAGGTTTCGGAGTCGAATAGTTATAGAACCAAATGAAAAGTAACTGATTTATCGAAGAGGGACCACATTGTGTGGTTTTATATCGTTTGGTGTGCACGTATTACAATTCGGGTCGATTATTACAAATTGAGGACTCTACTGCTTACTAAACACCCACAATTGATTGGACTACTCTCTACTAAATATGAATTCACACATATCTGATTGAGTATTCTGTTTTAAGCACATGTAGAGCACCTTTGAGGGTTTGTACTTCTCCATGCAGGATCAGGTGCGCGGTGTAATTCGCTCACAGAGAGAAAATGTCGATAGATGGCGTGAATCAAGTCATATCTGCCCACAAGCGGACATAAACAGCAGCTAAATCACAAGAATGGACGCGTTAATAACAGAACAGTTGAGAATCTAATATGGCGTAGGGTAGTTCATTGACTCTAGCCATATTGAGTTAGGCGGCACCATATGCCTGCACCTTAATCCGTTAAGACGATTTCATTTTTAAGAATAGTGGATTTAGGGGTAGTTGGAAGAAATTAAGTAAGTTTAAATCGGCGTACTACCTTAAGTTGTTAACCTTCTAGCGCCTTAACTGAGCATGTCATTTGCGCATTATGAATACGCATAGTAGTAGTATTAGTAGTATTAGTATTAGTAGTATTAGTAGTATTAGTAGTATTAGTAGTATTAGTAGTCGTAGTCGTAGTCGTAGTAGTAGTAGTAGTAGTAGTAGTAGTAGTAGTAGTAGTAGTAGTAGTAATATTATATTTTTTATATAATTATTATGATTATTTACTTCGTTACTCTGGTTCAGATCCAATATTAGGAATATAGAAATGCAATTTCAATTGGAAAATTGGATTTTAGATTTCCTCTATTCAGATTACCACCAACCCATTTACGCGGTATGCTCGTTCTTATATTGGTCGTGACAGTTAATCTGCATGTACGTCTGTATTATATAGGCTGTACATTAAACGAGCATGCTATCTTCGGAAAAGGCTATTGATAAGACGGAGCCAATTTTTTCCTTCAAGTGCAGAATGCGTGATAATTATGCTTATAGGCGATCTACCGTATATTTTACCTTACATCCTACGCCAAGTCAAACAGCCTGATGGCGTAAAATAGAACATCGTGTTTAGTCTGAACATTGACAGAGAATAATTATGAGATCGGGAGTTCTCTTTCCTCATATTTCTATTTGTTCGGTGAATTCCTCCTTCCTCTGTTTTTATAAAGATAATTTAAACCAAGTTGCTTCTCAAAATCACAAATAATCCCAATTATTTCTCAAAACTTGTCTGTAATATTGCCCCTGGTTCAAAATGTTCCTTTGATATTAGATTTGTTTTTACATATGTAATGTTTTGACAACATAACTGCTCCGAGGCATTAATTGTCCATACAAATTACATGGTAATGTCTGAAATATGACCCCGTGATATGTTATCAACGGAGTTTTGGGACAGAATCCGACGGATACCAGCAGTTATTTCCTAGAATTAATTCATTATTTCAACCTCTGGGGAAGAAGAGAGCGATTTATGTGATAATGTTAGCCCGACGCAGATTCGATGTCAGAAACTTCTGAGCATTATTAATATTACCGGCATAATATAGATAAATGCATGGTATCTGTAGAAGTGTTGTAGACCTATACCTATACCTGCACTGTCTATTTTGTTAACGCAAGCTAATTAATACAACATAACTCCAAACTCTGGAATAAGTTGTCTGATGATGTTACGAGACGTACATTATAGTGCACATAACATTATTTCTAAATATATATGAGTATTGCTTTACTATTATAAATATAGTTAATACATCCCAGTAACTTTCCTATTGTCTATATAAATGTAGTCCTTACATTTATTTACCGATTCCAGTGTTTGAAATAGAGCCCGTCCGCACGCCTGCGACGGGTTATTTTCAGCGAGGACGGGTAATGTTTTATCCTTGCACGCCCGTATGTCGTGTTACATTTTGTTCGTTTTTCTAGGTTGTATATCATCGATCACTGGCCAATATGTATGAGGACGGGTAACTTCTCAGACTTACCAGTCCTCATGTCTGGCAGTGAAATTGCTGTAGTTTTATACACTGCCGATTCGGACAACCAACAGGAACAAAATAATGTTTTCAATAGAGTACTCATCTTTTATTAATATATGGTTTTACAATAGTTACCGGTATTGCTGATATGATCATATAAGTCTTCTTGTATTTGCTGATAATTACGGGGAAATGTAATACAAGTATTTTGCACGCTCTTTGTATCCTGATATTCAATGTATTTTCTGTAATGCTATTAAGAAGACAACCTGAAAGAGCCATGTGTTATTATATACATAGATCATGTTGTTGTTTTGAAGTAAGACGTGTCAAGTCATTCACGATAGGAATGGCCCCGTATACCTTGATTCAAAATTAAAATCCAATCTGGCAAAATATTATTAGTTTTATTCCTACAAGCATAACCATTTAAAATAATGACAGTAACCGTTAAGTTTTGAACTTATCTGTATTGAATGCTTCATGTTTACTATTGTATGTAGTTACTTATTTTATATAATGCTTATTTGTATTATGCTGTTGGCCTGTCTTAAATATGTATCCTTTCTATACTTACCCTCAGTTTATATGCAATTTAATAATCTTCTGTACACATTCAAACCACATTCCTGAAATGGTAACGCAGCATTATCTTATCTTATATTATCCTATATTACTACACCGCCGCTAAGATCATTCCTTAAGAAAGCATTACATAAAAGTACATTGACTGATAAAAGCAAAGGTTCTTCGCGATCACTGAGACTGGTTTGCAACATGTTTACTACTATAGTCCGTAATATGGGTTTATTGAAATGTTGTACCGTTGGAGAACTCATCGATGGAGCCGCAATGTAGTCCACCATTAGGCTAATCATGCAATATCGGAACAACACTTTACATTGCCAATATATCGACAGTTACCGATTGCTGTAATTGCTAGATGTATCCTGCTGTTTGACATTGATGGCTTCTAAGTTGACATATTTGCAAATAATTATGATTCTGACGCAGGCAGCTGTACTGTTCTCACGAAACATAATTAAGATTTCAACTGACTTGACCCCAAACACATTTGCAAGTGCACTTTTAAATTTATTTTTATGGGGATTTAAATTAGCTTTCAAGATTATTTCACTTATCCCAGATTCATAAGTTTAGGGCATGAGGAAACCCGCAACCTCTGTAGAGACGAATGTTGCAATAAACCTGCGAGCACAGGTTAGTGCAATACAATACACAATTGCAAGTGCATAATCAAGTGCAATACAATACACTATCGTTGGAAAATATATTGCAATTGCATGCACTTGTCATATATAATTTCGAAATATTAAAATATAGAACGCAATATTGATCTGTAATCAGTATGCTATTTCACAAATCCAAAATAAAATGTACAACAACAACAACGACGACGACGACGACGAAAACAACAACAACACACAGTGATGTATATGTCCATAGTATTGATTGATTATCGATCACTTCGTGGTAGAAGCGGACTTGATGATGTTGATTGATTATGTTACGTTTTTCTATCTACTAGACATTGATTTTTCTTCTGTTTATGACATACAGTAGTCATACATGTGGTTTATGGAGAAATAACAATGATGTACACTGTACAGTAATGTATGGGGTTTGATTGCGTACAAGGCTTGCTTTCACGCTGTGCCACCGAGCATTTTGATAGTAGTGTGGAACCTGCTTAGATTGGAAAATAACTTGACACATTTGTGAGATACGACAAGAATAGTCAAGAGGATATACAATCAGGGTATCGTTTCTGTCGTATCTAATAAGAAAGTAGCGCCATCGCGGTCTTTTATGCATGCGATAGGGTACCTACGATACATATACGGTCTTATAGTGGATACGAGAGCTTCGAGAAACGATACCCAGTTTATGTACAAAACAATACAAAATTACGAAGTAAGATCCATTGCAGAAAATGAAACTGCAAGTGCTGTAATCATATCGAAAAGGTAGAGGTCACAATGCAAATTAGCTTTTATTATCAATAATTTAGTACTAGATTTCCTATTCTAAGCTGTCACCGGAAATACCTGCAATGGAAATGCCCGAGACAGGACTTACACAACCTATATGTCAATCATGTATAACATTAGGTATTTCAGTTAAAGATGGTATCCAGTCGTTGAGTATTATACTAGTTCCTTGTCACATTTACGATGTCGGTCCCCAATGTTCTCTACGAACTCACTATCACCACCTGTCATTGAGAACCCCGCACCAAAGGGCTGCTTTCATGCTGCAATACATTCTACTAAACTACACAACCCTACTACTCTAAAACATATTCCTAGCAATATAGCAGCACATCTGTTTACGTATGCGTGAAAGCACATTCGCTTTATAAATGCTTTAGGTTTTCCTACAAAGCACGACAGACTCCAACCCTGAAGTGGAAAGTAGTACTACATAGCACTGTTTAGTACTATGTAGTGACAATTAATGTAGGTTGAATGCACCCCGGGTATACTAACACACTAGTCTCCATCTACATTTGTATATAGTACTTGGTGTACAGTAGGACAAACACACAGGCCTTGTCTTCATTCTTCCAAAGCAATATCCAGTTCAATAATAAACACCCCGTAATTACTATGTCGTTTAACCACAGACATATTGCATTGCAAGCCTCGTGGGAATATTGGGGAATAGGCTTATATTATATAGAGAAAGTGTGTCACAGAAACTCGTATAGACCGTACTTAAAGATATGTTCCCATCGGGACGTATTGGTGGTGTACGTGTGCACGGTGAACCAAGTGGGAGAAATGTGGAGCTAACAAGATATTCCAGATATTTTGAATAGCTAATACTAGTAAGCGAACAGAAAACAAATTTCGATTCGACTGATTTACGATATGTTAAAGCGGTGGTTAATATCGTAAATTAATTGACATGGAAATTCGACGCATTTATAACTGCAGTCTTGTGAATTTATGTCCTATTAATTTAATCTAGTAGAAGACTTAGAACATTCAAATACTACCCACATTTAATTGCAATTATATCGTCAACATGTTCCTCCGACAGGCTGCATTCACAAGACTAGCCTTGACACTAGAGGTACAATAGTTTTAATTAGACTGTCATTACCTAGCTGACAGACCGAGTCACTTTATGCATGTCCAATCGTCCATGCTCGTAATGAAATTGCACGAAAATATAGCTATCTTCATTCACTGCTTCAATTCTTTCCCTGGCCTAATTGGAAGAGCTCCTTTGATTTTGACTAAACGTCTGTTCCGCCATGTTGTTTACCATAAACGTAGGTTCCTGTACTCAATATCATATAATGGATCTAGTTGTTGACGAATAATACATAGAACAATTGATTTTATTGTTTAACAAAGTATGGCTATACAATATAGCAAGTAATACCATAGTCTACCACAAAACCAATCATATACCGTAGATGTTAATA
>JAUTBV010091253.1:0-18360 GCA_032361325.1 Lepetodrilus fucensis | reverse complement strand
GTGAAAGATTCTAGAAAGCGACTTTAAACCCCAATTAAAAAAAAGAAAAAAGAAAAAAAAAAAAAAAAACACAAACACGTACATGTACATGCATATGCATGCACAAACACCACACACACACACACACACACACACACACATACATGTACATATGTACATCAACTGTTTGTGGATTTGCTAAATTGCTACCACATTGTATTTAAATGTATGTATACCTGAAGCTAAATATTGTAAAGTTGAATATCAGAACATACCAGTTATGCTTCTACTGTATAGACCGTACGCCAACACGAGGCCTACTTACTGCTTTTCTGACTACATCAAGCCGCCTTTGCTTTAGAAAAGTATAGAGCTCAAAGTACCCGCTAAGCCGAATACAAGAGGGACCGAAGTAGACAGTGATCGAATTTTGCAATATGAGAATAGTATTACTGTTATTAATACGATCGATTGTTCTTTGAACCATAGAAGCCATCTTAAGGAATGACAGGGTTAAAGGATTTTCGCATTAAAGGTACCGTAAGCCATATTTCAGGAATGAAAATCTCTGTATGCTTTTGCCGAATAGCCGATAGCATTAACCATTATATAATACGGAGAAATGACATAAGATAAGATATTAATGCTTTATTGCCCAGAAGGGAATTTATTTTACATCTTAGAGATAGCACTTACACGTAAAAACAACACATGACAAAACAACAACGAGAGACAGAACGTTACATATAAAACAATAAGATGCAATTATATTTACATACAATAAAAGAGTTACTGTTTCTAAATAAAATGAGATAGTATTCCGTATATATAATTAAAAAAGTATGTCATCATCATTTCCAGTCATAAGTTTCAATGGTTTAATGTAAACATATTATGAAGGGATATGTGCCAAAACCACCTGTACCGGGTATACTCCCCAGGGAGTTGAGAAGGAATACTGAGTGTACACTGATCCATTGACCGGGATAATAATGTGGCGCTTAGAGCATACCTTAGGGGGTGGATTTGGTGCATTATAAGTGGCCTATTCTTCTTCTTATTATTATTATTATTATTATTGGAAATATTGGTATCAGTAGAAACCGTGACTCATTCTACACTAATTGGTATGTGCAGTATATGCGACGATTCCTTCGTGAGATATGGCTTCTTTAAAATGGGTTTTATACTAAAATTCACTAAGTCAGACAACGTTTTGGGGCTCTCTTGAAAGTTTGGAAAAGGTGGCAGGTGGTTTTGGCGCACAGCTCTTCATATGCACTATTAAAATGTATTTCAAGAAATCTACATTATTAAAAAGTTGGGGTTTTTTGCTCTGAAAGGTTGGGAAATGTGACTTATGTTTTGGCACACAGCTATCGTAATTGCACAATTCCCATGTGCTAGAGATCACTACGAGAGTCCTTATGGTCTTAGGTATATAGTAGATATGAGAGCTTCAAGAAACCATGCCCTGATGCGAGGCTGTGTTGGCATCTTGTAGTGTATTGTATACAGGGCTTCACGTGAAGGGTGTAGATGAGTCTCGTCTGGATGGTGATAGAATAACGTCTGTAATTTTACACGTCATTGAACCATCCATTCTCACCTCAGACGGTTCCAATGGTATATGATGTGCCTCGTTAAAGAAGAGGTGTACTTTCGGTTCAATGAGTGCAAGTATAAGCTACAGTCTGGTAAAAGTCTTGTGTATTAATATAACACTGCAGACAGACAGACAGTATGATGCACTGTATGCAGACAGACAGACAGTATGATGCACTGTATGTATCGTGGCAATGCAGATATATCATTCTTGGTCTTGTCAGTACCAGCCGGTGTTCGCATGTTTACTGCAACATTCAGCGATACGGATGACCCCGGGATGTTTCGGGTTTACTCCTGCCATAAACTGACAAGTTGTTATGTAAGTGAAAGCGATTCTAAGCCCCTGACAAACAGATACATTATGCATGTTTCGCTCAAAGGCAATACCATAAATCATAAAATGTACGCGAGCAACTTATTAACAAGACTATCGCGACTAAGGTACTGTCGCGTTAATTTGCTAAATTATTTACAATTAAAAGTACAGTAATATTAAAATTGCAGTTGCTTTATATTAACTCGCTATCGTTATAACAATATAGGCATTCGTTATCTCACAAATTCTTGAATTATATTAAACAATATTCCTAGTAATGTATTTCCTTTAACCCTCTCCTTGCTGGATTAGGCACAGGCACTGCTTTGGGGGAATCTCCGGTTGCCTTCGGCATGGAGAGGGTTAATACACCGGGTAGACTACCTTGGTAGAGTGTGGATACAGTTCAGTTGAGTACCATGCTGCAATTCTCTGACAGCAATCTAACGCGACACGCACAAACCTCGTTACCATTAAATGGACATCGCCTTCTGAAAGATGGGTTGTGTATGGTGTGCCATTTCCGCCATTTATCTCGGACACCTCACCTTCTTCTAGTAGTGTCCCAACTCGTGAACGCGAGGCTCAAATTAAACTTATTACCCAATAACCCACGCGGAACCCCATTCCCTCCGTGAAGCTTCATGCATAATTCTATCGTAACAGACGTTAGAACATGGAAATACATATACCTGAATAGTCAGAAATCTATTGGGATATGCTTTCATTTGGACATGAAGATACTATAGTAAGTAAATAGCATAGTTTATGTGTTACATCACATTCATCGCGAACAGTAAATTACCTACGATTAATACTGACACTATGGATGATCGTGGGTGCTATCCTCCACTCACAAAGTCACGGTAACAGAATTCGAACGCGCTGTATATGTTCTCTGTATCAAGAATCTTGATTTACGATAATAAACCTTCTGTCTGTCTGTTTGTCTATTTGTCTGTCTGTCTGTTTGTCTGTCTATCTGTCTGACGTCGAACTGAATCAGGATTGTCCAATTCCTATCCTAGGGTCTGCTCCTTTCAAGATGTAATTTCTGTACTTTCTGTCCGACGCATGCGCAGTTACACGTGGTAACTGCGCATGCGTCGGACAGAAAAGACAGACATTACATCTAGAAAGGAGCAGGCCCCTATTGAATCAATACAGCCACCAAGTTATGTCAGTGAATTATGAAACCAATCAGATGTCAAGACCCTCCGTCGGACAGTAAATGCAGTTACACGAAAATAGGTGACTCAATCCCACGGTTCACAGGCCACCGGCAGGAACCACAAACCTCATACCAGGGGTCCGTTCAAAAACACAAGGGCTTACAATTACCGGCTTACCAAACTAGCCACTGTCTCAAGAATCGTGTACGAACCGTACATGGGACAAGGAACCAGTTTATCTAAACGGCCTACTCAGACCTGTGCTGATTGCACGCACCCCTGAAATTCGTTTGTCTTGAAGAACACGATCAATAACAAGAATCACAGACACCGCACATTTTCTTCTAGAGATGTGATGCTCAGGGTTGAGATTCCAATTGCATAAGTCGATTAGTCTTGCCCCTTCGGAAGAAACAAATCTAGACGTTGATAAGACTGGTATAACGAATTGTAATGACTTTGTGAATTGGACGGCAGCCATGTTTGTGATCGTGACGGCAGGATGGATTATAGCACCCTTAAAAGCAAGCAGGATTTACGTGCTACGTGTATTATCAAATTGCTTATTCAATTCTCCTATTGTAAACCGGTAAAAGTTATGTATATTTACTACCAGACATTTTATTGATATATTTGGTTATATACTGTAATTGGTACTTATCGATATTAGATTATTCATCATCATCATCATCATCATCATCATTATAACCACCATCATAAACAATTATTTGGTATGCAAATCGTTCATGATAATGTTCTAATTCTTTCTCCAAACAGTATTGTGACAGTAAAATACATGCAGGTTTTTAGGCTGAAAATCAGTTGGAACAGATATATTGAAGATGTACTACAATATACTAGCTCTCATCAACACTGTTTTGGCAAGACTTTCTAAAGATAGGCTACACCTATGAAGCAATAGCTGGACAAACGGAAATTATATCTGGGGATTGTTCTTGTCCTAATTCTAATCCATTCGGTAAAACTACTTTCCAGAGTAATATATTCCTGTAGGCTTATACCGCAAAGTATCTATGCATAAGTAGCCCCACAAAAAGGCTGTTCTATATTGTCTGTTATTTCTTTTTTATTTGGTGTTCGTTTTCTTACATACGTATCTCATTTCCCAATCCTCCCAGCTTGTCAGGCCGCGGATAAATCTTATTTCAGCACAAAAGATTACTCTGCCTCGAGTCGAAGGTGCGTTCAAAGACGCAGGCGGCTTGCAAACGGCTTTCCAAACTAGCCACTGTCTCAAGGGTCGTATGAACCGTACATGGCACATGGAACCAGTTTAGCTAAGCGGCTTACTCAGCGCTTGTGTCTTTGAACGCACCCCTGGATTGGGTGTCTCCTCCTGGTAATAAGCGAGTGTATTAGGGTCAGATGAAATTGCTACGTTTTAGGGCAAATTATCTGGATATACAACTCATCTTGCATATAGCCTGCGGCATATGCTGTAGAAAATTGTGGGATAACTTACTTTCCTATCTCATTGCTCTCGTATCGGAATATCGTATTTAACCGGTATATATATTTCTGACACAGCAACAAGTATCGAATATCCTTTTAATGATCCCTCAAAGATCTTAATAGAACAAGACATATGCACCGTGTGTGTGTTCTTGGAAGTTCTTAAGCCATATGGCGGCGACACGGGCAAAATTTGAAATGACGCTAAATCAACAACAAAAATCTTAGATTATCATGATCGTACTGTATAGTACCAAATGTCATACTTTTATCAAAAAGTGTACAAATCGGTGAATAGACCCCACCGTTATATGGGATCATGCAGACGCTAAATGTCTTCCGTGGGCACAACCCGATGTTAAGTTGATGGCTTGGAAGTCTATAGTTTTGTGGATCAATGTCAACTGCCAGACCGTAGTACCAATAAAGACGGTACAATCAATGTAGAAATAATAGAGATGGACCATTTCAGATATCGTCTTCAGATTGTTATGTACTGACTTTTGTTTGTTTGAGTCCATTATCCTTGGGCTCTAGACAATATCGACACAATTACGCTCGTCTTTATTTGAAATGTTCACTAGAATCAATACACTGGGACTCTTATCACTCACAATTTTAACTTTGTGATGACCATACTATGTAAAAGATCTCTTGCAGAAATTGCACATTCCCTATGTTCTAGGATAGTATTGGAAGTTGAATCTCTGGCTCATACATATACCTTCTGCGTTAACGGTCCCGTGTGTGTATTGTTAATATTATCATTTTCATTGATTTGAATGTTGAGGACAATGGTGATGATATGATGATGATGTCATGATGGTGGTGAATGTAATTGTGGTGGTTGTATTGATGATAATGCGGATAAAGACAATAAAGAGGACCATGACTACGATGATGCTGCTGCTGCTGCTGCTGCTGCTGATGATGATGATGATGATGGTGATGATGATGATGATGGTGATGATGGTGGTGATGATGATGATGATGATGATGATGATGATGCTGCTGCTGCTGATGATGATGATGATGATGGTGATGATGATGATGATGATGATGATGGTACTGTTGCTGCTTCTTTATTGTTATCACTAACATATCATTTTACGATAACAAATTAAACCAAATACTGATACCTCCAAGTTAGAATACGCAGCATAATTTTTCAAAATCAAATCTGTATTGCCTGTAGCCATTAATCAAAGACAACAAGTGCATTACACCGTTGTGATGGTCCTGCAGTCGCTGCAATGATTCCGATGTTATTACATCCAGTGAACATATCAGATGTACACAGACACCAATACAATGTCATTAATAGGCACCTCGGGCTTTTGGGGGTATTCTGACTGTAAATAAAGACGTCTAGGGCTACAGGTGACAAAGTTTCGTCTTCGTGGAATCACCTTGTTTCTAGAAGTCCTCTTAGCAACAATAACATTAGATGGCTTGATGAGAAGGTTTACAATATATCCTGAGCGAATATCGTGTGATTGAGAAAAGGTAAAACTCGTATTGGAAACGAGGGAACCCATTTATGAAGTTCTCGTATCTGCCAAAAGCTCTCTCGCATCCACAAAGAGCGGTCTGACATCTGCCAAGAGCACTCTCTTATTTTTCAAGTCAAGTCAAGTTTATCAAGATCGCTCTCGTATCCACCAAGAGCGTTTTCGCAGTGTTTAACGAATCAGATAGATACCAGAGTATCGTTTCACGCAGCTCTCTTATCCATTACGAGACCATAGCATAGGTCTCTTGTAAGATCACCATTCATAATAGATCGCTATAGAGAGCGTTATATATCGTCTTGTAGTAGATAAGAGAGCTTCGTGAAATGATACCCAGAGATGCGATCTTTCAGTGGATATGCCAGTACTAAACATTGGTTGGTACTGGGTAGTTGAGTCATGAAAACATTAATGTTATTGATACTACATTTATCGGTCGTTATACCAATAAACTGACTCTTGTTTATTGCCGTACACTACATTATTATTAATTCTGTTTATCGGTCTTTATTCCTATAACCTTGCAGTATATAACATCAATGTTCTTTACACAGCAGGAACTATTTCTATATAAAGATACAGTACTGTTGATTGAAATATAATTTGTAATTGTATTGCTAAAATAACAGTCATGAATATCAACAATAGCATGCACGTATTCCTACTATATCGAGTGTTTGTTATTTCTCTTTGACGCCTCGCCTAAAGCATTAGTAAGTGTTCCCAAGAGAGAGAGAGATATCGGCATTGCATTGACGTTACCTAAGCAATAGCAATCCATGATAAACAAGCTTTCATGATTCATGAAGGTTTTAGAATGCGTCTTCGATCCTTTTTAATTTCAATAACAAAGGATAGAATTATGTTTTTCTACTATCAAGCAAAACTGGCTAGCGTCATGCTATGTTATTGATATGCATTAAACCGACATGGGAGTCATACCTGAACCATCATGAATGCTAAGTTGATGGTCAAGATGATGAGCAAGCATTGTACTTTACCAGAAAAATATAAATTGTACCGCAAATCTTGCTCGAGGCATATATTTATATATAAGAATGATAAAGCATTACCGCAGTATACGACACTACAACAGTGCATTACAGTATATTATTGATCATATTATATATAGCTTATTTTTTTCTGAAGTATGAGACTGTCAGTCAGCATCGGCGTTGATAAGCTGGCGACGTTGTGTTTAGGACAGGTTTAGCTTTGGGCTGCTTATCATGAATCTCTCGTATATAGTAATATAACGCAGCTAGAAGGTCATATACCGTTACGCGAGTGCTATGATCACTTACTGGATATGCCTGTTTGTGTGAATCTGCTAGCACCTGAAACGGCTACTTAGATTGTATGTATACTCCCCAGGGAGTTGAGAAGGTGAACTTAGTGCACATTAATCCATTGACCGTGGTAATAGTTCTTAGAGCATACATTACCGTGGATTCATGTGCTTTTATAAATGTACTAATTATTTATTATTTATATTTAGAGAGGATTGTTGTTTTTTTTATCGAAAACTGTATAAAGGTATTATGCACTTTTTTAGCTGGCCTTTGGGTAATACTAGAGAACCAATCGATAGTGATACAGTTGCATATCAATCAATGTTCTCGAGTTAGCTGTTTGACAGATAATAATTACAGTGATAGACAATCGTTGGCAGGAAATTATTAACGTCACTGTCTTGAGAGGAAGTTAGTCCATCAGTGACGTCCCTTTTTATCCGGTGTTACGTCTAAGTATTTCGGTTTTTCGGAGCGCACTGTGTGCGGAGTTGCTACTGTTTTGTATCGAGAGTGATCATGATGGGCCGTAGCAGAGTGATCATTATGGGCCGTAGCAGAGTGATCATGATGGGCCGTAGGGTCCGGAGGAACTGGATAGTGGATATTACTTTAGATAGGGCGTGTCTGTGTTTCGTTTAATGGTCGCACTTATTTCCGGCGTAAATCCAGGATGTGTACGTTATGGTTTTACAATAGTAGGATTACGTACGCATCGATTTACGGCGTAGATTGTATGCCCGGGGTTCAATATATACGACCCCTTCGTAAAATTAAGGTCGACCACCGTATTTGGAATTCCAAGTTTTTAATAATATTTGTACATCATTAAAATTTAAATATAATCTCAATCTTGGACTAACGTTAATGCACATGCATGACAATAATTTGTTATCAATAATTGCCCATTCCAGTATAACGGTCAATACGTTGTATGGCGTACACCGTCTAGACTTTCAATCGGAAAATAAATGGTCCAGGCTGATCTATTCCTTGAAAGTAAACCACATCTATTGACGTTCTGTGAAATAATGTATTTCTAAGTGATCATTTCCGTCCGTAGCATACCATTCTGAAATGCATTTACCGTCTCGATTTCGGGTCGCATTTGTTACGGTCTAGCTAATATTGAAAATATGATTTAGTCATTACTGAAACTGAATAACGTTATATCATTTCAGCGTTTTATCACGAGTAGTTAGGCTAAGTTGTGTTATTCAAATTCCCAATGCTAAACCATCCAGTTTCCTGAGTCTTCTTCTGTGGGACAATCATAGAGCTCAACGATGAGAGTCCATAGGTCTATGTATAGGAGAACTAAACGACTTTCGTAGAACTGCCTAGCTTTAGTTTGTGTAATAACATGTGAGATTTGAGTAATACTATCGACAAAAATGGATTCCCCGTTTCCTTTGACCAAAAGTAATTTTGGGAAGAAGGCAAAGAAAAAGGTATACTGTATAGACTATTTATAATTTTATTTATTTATTTTTAGTGTAGACCTAGATCTACTTTAGGCTTGGATTTATTGTATTTTTTTTTTTTTAATATTTTTTAATTGACTATTTACAATGAAAGAACATTTAATGAATATAATCATGAATAGTCAATGATGCCTGAGAAGTACTAGCATAGCAGATGCTGAACCAACATTTCGTGGGACAAACCTCCTTATACCCTTGTGCATTTAGATCGCGCAATTAAATAATGACATAGATTAATTGAAATACTTACATTCCAATATTGATTGGAAATAATATAATTGACCTTTTTCTTGAATCCACGAATTGCTGGATACCGTGCAGAGCTCTATATGTATCGTAAATGGAGCGTATACTTCCAGACATAATTGAACAAATCTCATGTATTATTCATCTACTTAAAATTGATCAACTACTCACGCGGTTGCAAGAACGACTTATAGCCGAGTTTGAAGAGCGATCAATATGGCGACGATTCCATCAATGTCCCACCGTAGAGGTGTGTTATCAGACTGATATGATCGATCCAGTCCATCAGACCAACTATAACCTGTTGGTTATCCCTAAATCCTAGAGATTACCCCCAGATGACCAGGGAGCATTGACCCAGTCAGTGTCAACTGTAGGTGGTTATATCGCTGTCATGTCCTACTTGCATGCGGCACTTGTTCCATAGAACGATCGTAGCGCTAAGAGAGTCGTAACTTCGTAGCAAATCCATGCTAAAGCACCTAGGGCCCGTTGCACCGCTACAATAGTTGTAAATGGGCTCCCGACACAATAGAAAGCGTTGACCTTACAATAGTTGTGGCCTACAATAGCGTCGTGCAACAGGCCCCATGAGCTACTATCCCCGGCCCCTTGTTCCACGGAGCGATCGTAGCGCTACGAGAGTCGTAACTCCTACAGTATACGTTGATATGACGTATGAATATGCCTCCTACCGTATATCGATACGTTAATAGTACTATTATAATCCGGAGACAGTTTCTGCTAGGAGCTCAAAATCCATGTTGACCCTACGCGGTCCGTTAAGTTTCTTGACATTTTATGATGCACAACATGGCTGCTGTTTACGAATCCGGACGCTGTACCAACATTTGACCCAGCCAAAGTACTAGCTTGAGTTAAGTATAGGGGATGTATAGCGTGTTCTATGTGAGACTGATAGACTATCGTTTATGTAAAGTCACCAGTGAGCAGCTATAAACTATAGATTATGCGTTATATAAATACATTATTATTGTTGACAATGTTCCAATATACATACGACCGTTCCCAACAGTGTTTTAACGGTAAAAGAAAATCACAAACATTAACTCTCTTTGCGAGGTCATAGCTGTTTTTGTTCTAGTTGTTTTCACCTTAAGTATACAAAATAAAACATAATTAGATTACCGACATTGCAGCGTGAAGGTTTCTTACTCACAAATAGAAGAGACACATAACAACCATACACGTACGTGTACGTCATATATATTACAGAAGTGCTGTTGTTTAGGAAATATATCTAGATTAATTTACGTAGACAGTAATTCATGCAGTCTCAACAGGAAGCAGCTATACGTGCAGAAAAGAATCGATATATTCTTCACAAATTGTGTTATATTTTGATCTGAATTAAGACCATTACCACGAGAACTATAGAAGAAAGGAACTTGCGTACCTTTGAATGCAACCTCATGAGACTCGTGTATAGGGCCTAAGCAGCAGTGCTTTAATGTGCTTTACAATATCATGAATTCCTTGAGGATCCGATGCTGTTTTCTATCATTGATATGTGATACGCTCTGACCCACCATCCCTACAACGATGGGCAATGTTCAAGTATTATTGTAGAATGCAACAACATCTAGCTGAATTCATTCTAGCTCTACAGAGCTAACCTTCTTTGTTATTTACATATCCGACGTTAAATACTGTTCTTCTTCTTAGTGTTATTGTGGAATGCAGCTTAGAGACTTTAAACATGAGAATTCCTGCATAAAACGTCATATAATGTTGTTGGTCACCTGATATATATTAATTTATGTAGACGTCCTAACTTACGTATGATACACTTCAACGTAGGCAAGCCTGTCAAATGTCACGTGATGAACAAGCTTATGGGGGTCTGGACATATGGTCAAACGTATTTACCGAGAAAACAAACAAAAAATCAATTTATGAAATACAATATGAAAATATAGAAAGCCAATTGGGCATGCAGAAAACGGAGCTTGTTGCCTAATATACTTGAGTAGAAAAATAATGATTATACGCCTTTAATATATATGCTTTATATAACGTATAAACACAGTATTATTGTAGAATACAGCAAAACCTACATCGGCTATTATAGCCATGCTTTATATAACGTGTAAACAGTATTATTATACAATGCAGCAAAACCTACATCGGCTAATAATTATAGCCACGCTTTATATAACGTATAAACACAGCTTCAAACCGGAAACAAGCAGGACAATAACTCAAGGACATGTTTCTTGTCTTGTGTTATTTTCCTATTTAAAGTTTCCAGGCATCACGTGATCAAGGTACCACGTGACCGGGGGGAGACCATGATTGAAGACCCTCAAGGAGCATAACAACAGCATTACAAAACCGCAATACAATGGATGCAACCTCATCGCAATCGATAAATGTAATGTCGTATATAATTATGTGTTCACCATGGCTACATGTGTGTTATGCTATCACTTTGTTTCACATAGACCATACGTTGTTTTGAGTTGTGTTGTCAAGACACCTCAGTTTTATAACGTAACCTGACGTGCGTTTCACGAAAGGGTTTCATGTAGTGTCCTAGGAATCGTTTCTCGAAGCTCCCATATCTACTACGAGACGTAGCGATCGATAATACACATAGGGATCGTGCACTTACGAGAAGGCTATGGTCTAATAGTGGATATGAGAGCTTCGAGAAACGATACCCTGGCCTAGATCAGTACAGGGATAGGCCATTATTTTACTATTATATAGACCTTCAGTTATGTCCGGAATACTGGTACGACTCTTTAACTTTGTGAAATTTGGTCCTGGGACTATCGTAGCGCTACGAGAGTCGTAACTTCCATACATGAATGTGGAGTTGCGACACGTAGCGTTACGATCGTTCTGTGGAACAAGGTCCGGGCCAAAAGATTACGAAACTTTTCTGAGTACGATTTCATGTGAACATGAAATCGTACTCAACAAGTGTTGTAATCTCGGGGCCGCTAAAATAACTTTAACTTCAAACTTAACAATACCTTCACCAATTATTTTCAACCAAAAATATTCAATTGCTTTTAAATCTATGTAAATTCATAAAATACGCTATCTTGGTTAGAAAATATTGTATGCAATCTTTGCATTTATGTAAACTACAACTGTACATGGGTCTGAGGCCTACATATTCATATATACGAATTAAACTATTTCAGTTCTTAACGTTACCGCAGTGTTGTCATGGGCCTCTTTCCAAAGAGTGATCGTATATTACGCTACGACTCGCGTAGCGCTACGATTGTTCTGCGGAACGGTGCCCTGTTTTGTATACGATCGCTCTGGACTCCATCAGATAATACTATCGATCTCCTTGTATATTTAATTGAGAAATAATCACAAGACCGACGGCATATATATATTTTCATCAAAATAGAGTAACATCATGCAAGCCAAAGATAATATTTCGATTTATTGACATACGCGAACTGACCTATTGAGATATAGTATTTGTTAACGCACAGAACTAGCTATTTAAACCAACTTCAAGAATCATGAAGATGTAGTGGAAGCAAAGTAAACCGACAGAAATGATGTATTAAATTTAATATAAGACTTAATACATATAGCTTCTAGCGTACGTGATCATATTGCACGGAAATCAATACTTTAGACTATCCACATAATATGTTATTATTAACACTTGCGTAGCCACTAACAATATATCTAAGTGCATGTATATGACTTCTCCCTTTAGCTTGTTAGCGATATATAGACTAGACGTACGTGGAATGTCGAATTGTATATTGACAACGAAATGTCCATCATTTTTCACATTAACTGGATCTGCACTAACTGTTGGACTGGATGACGGAGCTAGGCTCCTCAATGACAGTTTAATCCTGTAGCCAGACATATCTGAAATCCATTCGTCTTGATACAAGATCAATACCAGTGGTACAGGTTCTGTCTAACTACATCATTTCCGGTTTCAATGTGAGCCTTTCGTTTCGTTTTTGTTTTTCTGTGTGATGCTTTGTTTTCTTCTGTGTTTTTATGTGAGTCTTGTATTTTTTCTTTTTATACGAGTCTTTGTTTTCTTCTTCTTCTAAGTGAGTCTTTGTCGTCTTCTTCTTCTTCTTCTTCTTCTTCTTCTTCTGTGAGAGTGAGTCTTTGTTGTTGTTGTTGTTGTTGTTGTTGTTGTTGTTGTTGTTGTTATTGTTCTTGGTGTCCCTCTTATTATTTTCTGTGTTAGCCTTTCATTTCGGTTTTTTTTCTGTGTAAGGCTTATTTTCTTCTTCTTCAGTGTAACCCTTTAAATGTATTCGTCTGTGTGTTCTTTTGTCATCGTCGTCGTCGTCATCGTCGTCGTCGTCGTCTTTAGCATTTGTCTTCATCTGAGTTAGTTTTGGTATTGTTTTGGGGTCTTCTGTGTAAGCCTTTGTTTCCATCTTCTGTGTTTCTGCGTGAGTTATATTCTTCTTCTTCCTTTTCAGTTTCTCTGTGACATACTTTAATCTTCTTCTTCTTATGAGTTAAGTGCTGTTTTGATCTGCGTGAACATTGTTTTATCTTTCTGTATTTCTGTGTGAATTTTGGTTTCTTATTTTTCTATAGATTCGTTTTTGTTTTCTACTTCTGAGTGAGTCTTTGTCTTCTTCTTCTTCTGTGTGTGCGTCTTTGTTTTGTTATTAGTATTGTTGTTGTTGTTCTTCTTCTTCTTCTTCTTCGTCTTCTGATTATTATTATTATTATTATTATTATTATTATTATTATTATTATTGATCTTATTGTTGTGTTCCTGTTTTATTATCTCTTTACGTGTATGTGTGTAGAGAGATGGGGGTCATTAAAACCTAGAAAAATCATCATTTACATATGTATACGAGTTGCGATTTCAATGTGGTACACATCGTCATGAATTCCAATCCAACCCTTTGAGGTTTGTTCTTTCTTGGTGAACTCAGAAGTATAGCATCCAATTTATTGTATGATGATGTACCGATATATCTCATAAGAATAATAGATTTAATCTCTGAATTCAATACGAATTTATACCCGATAATCCATAGCAGATAAATGTTGTCCAGTCGTCCTTATACCTGTAACCCTCCCCCTGCTGGATGAGACAGAGGTATTGCTCTTTAGGGCATTTCTGGTTGCCTACAGCATGATGAGGGTTAAATAATAACATCGCCAGCATCGTATATCATCCAATGTTGATTGGCATCTAAAAGGACAACATAATTAGTCTATGTGGGTGTTACTTTCGTATACGAACGTGCCATGCACTACAGCACAGACGTGTTAGACATGTTATCGAAACGTCCTCATCTTATCAATACCAAAAAGTGCGATAGTCAACTAAAATAGACCAGCCTTTCCACATGACCACGAAACGAAACTAATAAGAGAGTATCGTCACGTTTCTATCATGTCTTTCGTCCAATTTCACGTCGAGTTTTCTGTGGCTTGTCCAGGACAACTGACTGTCCATTGCATGCCATATCGAATCCGAGGAAATTACAGACGCGGAAAAAAGTGCCATTTGGAGAGGACATAACGCGTAACGCCGAAGGGAGCAGACCCATAATTGGTTCCACAATGTACGAACGTGCTCTATTTGATGTGTCTGGGATTCGGAGAATGGTTTTAGGCACCATTGAGCTACGTAGATAGACAGTGGACCCTAGTTTCTAGAAGGTGACTCGAGCAATTGCATTAAATGGTATTTGGAGGAATCGTCTATATATCTCTCATGTTGTTAATACTGTCCCCATAAGAGGTAAGAACGGGTTTGGGTGCCTTTAGGCGAAACTGCAGACTGATTCCAGTGATGTCTTTATATTATGTGTGATCAATTACATTGATATATCATGGATATAGTGTGTACATCGAAGCACGTTCGAGCTCGGCTGGATGTGGATGGGTGACTGAGAACCTGAGAGTTTCTAGGATTCGTTCATGCCCCACACTGAATCACTGACTGAGAAATGTGTGGTGTCACCTTATGCAATTGGCTTTATTCGTAAATGCCTCTGTCGAGACTGGGTACCCGGAAGGATGAGCTGGACATGTGAACGATAACCTTGTAGTGCATTGAATTGTCACTCCGCTGTGACACAATTAATAAACAGTTGTCATCGTAAAGTTACTAAACATACAGAGAGAGTGGGAGAGAGAGAGAGGGGGGAGAGAGGGGAAGAGAGAGAGGGAGAGAGAGAAATAACATTATAAAACATATACTAGTATTTAACAATTGGCCGCAAACAATATTCACTACCAGCATTAAAACACGACTTGCAGTTCTTCTTTTTAGACATAGACGTGTTTTCCACGTTTTAATAGGAACTCAAGCATGGACACAAATCGTAGTGCTGTACATATTAAAATGGGAATACTCGTTGAAAAAAACCACATCCGAAATACCATATACCGGCATTAAATAATTACATTTTCTTTAATGTCGGCACCGCCTGATAAGTATATGTTTAAATGCACGCAAGAAAAGTTATGATTGGAACATACGAGACTCGGAAGAGTAGTATTCACCGAACGCGCACGATTGGTTATGAAAATTTGCAGTTCCTGTAATGTTGGGAATATTACAAACGAAGCCAAAGTATATTTATCATATGTTATGTGTTAAATGCATTCAACCAGAATTTCGAAATGTGAGGTAGTTTTTGTTGTACTATAAACGTTTCCATTCGATTGTTGATACTCTTGTTCAAACATTGAGTTCTGTATGAACTAAAAACAGGCTGGACTGAACACCCTGGAGGGATATATTGTTAGTTCTCAAATGGTTAATACCAAACTATTCTCTTCAATATTTTGTCATACATTCGCATTTTCAAGTTCTGAAAGTCGATTGAAGTTAACACAGTGAAGTATACAAGCGCGCACCACAAGATCAACATGACAGTAGAAGAACACTTCATCCGCGATGACTGTAAAAACCAGAATAATATGAGGAAAGTGTTATGGGTTATTAGCATGAAAACACTGCCGACTTGGGTTTGTTATTGTTAATGTATGATGATGTTATGTGGACAATGGTCTGGAGAGCTTTGTTCAATATTTTTTAAAAAATACTTAATATTGACAGATTATTTTGAATCTTGATATGAGGAAATATTTCAATGGGCGGCCTTTCTCCTACACCTAATTATTAGCTCATCACTTTGTTCCATTGGTCCCGTATGAATATACCGTGGGTATCCTGTATGCCGCTTTTTTCATACATCATTTCAAAATATCCATATTTTGTAACTACAAATTCGATTGCTGGGAATCGAACTCTCTAACGCCAGCATGCCTTTCCAGCGCTTTAGTCTACTATTGTTACCGGGTTACGTGAAAGGATAACCCACACATTGTAAAGTATAGAGATACGTGATTTAAAAGTGATTTCAAAGGGACAGAATTGTATAATAGTGCACTTACTTTAAATAGCTATACTCGTAATTTAGGGGAGTGATTTGAGCCTGAGGGGGAGTGATTTGAGCATGAGGGGAGTTAAATGAGCCTAGGAGTGAAATCTAGGGGGAGTGGTTTGAGCCTGCTACACCGGTTATAGAATCCCCCCTTATATAAACGCATGTAACCTCACGTGCTACGTTGGTTATAGAATCCGACCATGCTATAATATTACACTGTGATAGCCCATTAAGCGAGAGTTACGAATATTTGCTCTTCGATCGGAGCTCGTCTACTGGGGCACCGTTATCTTAAACGACCCGGTCATCACCTCGTAAGTGCTATAATTCGCGTTTGGGGGCAATGATAAAATATGACGTTAATGAAAAAAATGATATATGGGCCCAGTGACTTCCTTTGCTGCGTTCGAAAATCGATTTCGAAGTTCCGTAACGCTCTCGGAGTCATTAGACGTATTACTCCCTACCGCCATATGCTTCCGACGAAGCGTCGTCAGAGCGCTTAAATGTATTTGTGTATAACCATGTGCATTCAATATTGAAAAATACATTAATGACCTAAATTCGATTGGAGCGATCTGATGCGATACATCTGGAAGTGCAACAGGGCCTGTTGAGTTGTATTATTATATTTTGTTAATTTCGAAATATGTGTGCGTAGGACTACTTTTAAAATACCTGGGTGTTTTTTTCCGCTGTATATATTCAACAATTTTACAGACAAAATGTACTGTTTGTATTCATATTTTGTAGCTGATTCCATTGGTAATACTGCACCAACAGTAGATGGCGCGTTTGGGCCACCATAGTAGCAAACAGTAGTTGGGTATCCGTCCACGTTGTAGGTTACGAAGGTGAGATCCATTCCCCGGATCCGGAACTGCAACTCGACCCGGAATTGGTCTATTCGCCGGACCTGGACCCAATATCCGTCAATCTGATTGGCTCATAATATATGTTGGGTCACGTGAGCCAATCAGATTGTCTATAATTGGGTTCGGGTAGGGAAAATAGATCTCACCTCCGACAAACAGTTTGCAATACAACAACACAATAATTACAAGCAAGGGTATCGAGAAGTGGACTGACTGCGATATAAATCAAATGTAATTCTTCTTTAAAAACATTATTTTTTTTATATTGATAAATTGTTCGTTTCAATGTTCGCGTCAGCTTGTAAAATAATACATCCCGTTGAAGTAGTCTAATGCAATGTCCATCATAGTAGATTTGAGTACCAGATAGTTTACTCAATATGATAAATGTATATACTATGAAGATAAATTATTTAGTGATAATATACAGTGCTATTGAAAGGATATGGATCATACTCCTGCTATAGGTCTGAATAATATAACATCACCCGTCTGTGGTAATGAGTCAAAAGTTGCACATAAACAATTCAGCTCTGTATGAACATTATTGACCATCTCATCTATAACGAACGCAAGCCTACCCATGTTATTATGTTATTATTTGAAAAGCAAATGTTAATCCCTGTGTAATGGCTTGATAAGTAAATGTTCGTCATGTAATTATTTGGTAAATATATGTTAGTAATCATAATTATTACTTGGTAAATAAATGTTAGTCAATGTAATATTATCTCTTGATTAATGAATGTCAATAATTATAATTAGTACTTGAATAATAAATGTTAGTCAACATATTATTGCCCGATAACTACTAAGCTAAAGGTTATAAACCACCATTAGAAATCCCATAGACGACCGTGTTAACGTATTTATGCATAACTACTGATTCAGTGATTCAAATACCACAAAACGACCTACATTGCAAACTTCAGTTCCCCAGCATTGTAGAAATCAAAGAAAAAACACATGTCGAATTGCTTGTTTACGTTTCACAGGAATAGGCA
>JAUTBV010091242.1:0-18361 GCA_032361325.1 Lepetodrilus fucensis | reverse complement strand
CCAGACTCTGCAGATGATGAACTGTTACTTCATGTGTGGTCAGGTATTGTGCTTTCCTTCCTAAAGATTACATCAATACAAACGCTCCCATTGTGGCCTATGGAAAAATATTTGGTTGTGTAATACCTAAAGACCAATTACCACAACCATCAAAGAACAAATCGATGGCCTAGAAATATAGTTGTCAATTTTGCGTTTGCTATGAACAATTCCTTTTTATGAAGACAAAATAACTGACTATCTGAATATACAGTACTGTACCTACATTTTAGCATGTATTAATTTGTATGTATACGTGTATTGCATGTGTTTACTCCATGTAGGTCGTCGCAAATCGTCGCAAATCGTCGCAAATGGGTGAAAGATTCCCGCAGCGACTCTATATTCACTCACTCACCATGTAGGTGATGCATTTAGTAGCATACGCATGCATAGACTACCGTATATTAGAGTATCCTCTCCGACCCCAAGGAATAGCGGCACTATATCAGAATTTGGTACATGAATTATCTTACATGACATTTATTTAACCTGCACGTTTCTCAACCAGTTTACTGTGTTAATTTTCCTTTCCTTATCTTTTCGATAAGACGTTTACAAATACGCGATATACTTTTTATCCAAAATATGCGATGATTCTAACGGTGTTATTGGTTGAGGGGTATACGAACAATTTTAGTTTGTATAGAAACCCATACACCCCGGATATCTCGTACCGGTAACTAATTTAGTAATACTGTGCAACGGTGACGGAGGTCCTTTAAAGGCATAATATCACATATATGTATGGTTGTTTTGGACTAGTTCTTAGCTACAACTGCAAAATACGTTCACTTGACATACATACAATCATGTTTCATTGTTTGTACTTCCAAAAACCTTTTCACCGCTGTTTGGTAGACAAATATCCTGTAGTCTACTGTAGTCAACCCCATGTAGTCCACCGATAGACAACCTGAATATGGTCCTATTTTTATTTTTCATTATGTCAATGCAAGGGAACATAACTCAGTGGTACGACTTCAACATATAATACGCACATGCAGGCAACGTTTTTTTCATAGTTCAGTTGATGCATCAAAGACAAGATAAATATCGAAACGTTCCCTATATTCATATAAAACATAATATTTTGATAACTATTGAGACTAAGTACATTAATAAATAACTACTTTTGGGTGGATAAATCAAGCGTAATTAGTCTCAGATCGAAATTCGTTTGTCCATTAACTGTGATATTATGCCTTTAACTAGATGGCTTCGTAGCTTATCAAACATGACGTGTTTCGACTCCCACACACAGTTCATCACTGAAGTATAAAGTTTTATTATCTAGCTTTGCTGTACATTGGAATTATACATTCAACAGGGGATTAACTCTTATTTGAATAGACTTGGGACTTGTCAACGTCGCTAGGTGTCGTGATCTACGTCAAGATGTAGTAAGCTCGTACAAGACATTTAGTAAAGTAGGAGATAATAATAATAGGGTCCTCCCGTACGAAGCGGAGTAACTCTAAGGCAATCGTAACTCCATCCTCGAAACGCAGGCCATTATGACTACACTTCTCCGTCAAATATGTTAAGTGTAGTCATTATAATGGCCTGTGTTTCGAGGATGGCGTAACTCCAACATTAGCAGTACTATAGAGGAGGGTGGTATAACGCGATGGTAAAAATTGGACTTCAGAGTCAAAGGCATCGAGTTCAAATCCCGTCCTGGGAGCCCGACATCAATGTTCGCGAAAGTTACCTTTTTGACGCGATCTTATATATAGGAAGCGTTGTTTGTACAGTGGACACTTGAAGTTATCAAAGGTACCGTATGTCATTACCACCAGCCGGTGCTCATAGGTTCGCTGCAACATTTAGCGGTACGGATGTTGCGGGTTTTCTCCTTCTATAAACTGACAAGCCGTGATATAAGTGAACGTATCTTGAAAGCGGCTCTTAAAATTAAACCCCAATTTAAAAATAAAACAATGGTCTAGTCTAAGGTTGGAGTTCGTATGGTTACCTTTGAGCTACCTGTTTCGTACATGATCTAGCGCTGAGCATTTATAAAACTGTTTTTTTTTACCTACAAGGGGAAAACAGTGTGCTGGTATCATGCAAGGCTCCATGCTGTAGGCAATATTCCCAATGCATCGTTATCAGTTACTAATTCATGGATCTCGTAGATGGCAAGTCCCGCCCATCTGAAACCCATTGCCATTGGCTACTATAGTCTCGGCATCCGCCAATGACGTCATTTGTTCAGAGGATGAAGCCCGCCACGCAGTCTGTACACTTCACACTGTATCATAAGTCCTAAGGCACTAGCTGCACTAACCTTACTAAACACTACTAAACACTATTAAACACTATGCCTGCAATTAGTGAGTGTTAACCGACATATACATGTATTCCACTCGTCTTGGATACACTCCACTGGCTTGAAAAATGTTTGCTGGGCACGATGCGACGATGCCATATATCTGTCGAGCAAATAACTCTGCGTTCAGTACGAAATGGGTTAATTTGATTTAATACCGAATAGAATTGTTTGCTGTTTTTCGACCATTCACTGTATAGACTGTTGCACGTACCCTCCACGTCTTTACATAATTAGCAAAGAAATGTTTCCGGCTTTTGCTTGCTGAGGGTACCATCCTCTACTAAACAGTTATTGTCAGTATTTCGTACGTTATTCCTGTAAGCTCTATAGACACTGATAATTCAGCTAAAAGCCATATCTGTAAAAAACATTTCCTAGTATTTACGTTACGTATTATACCTAGCAATAGAAACGTTCCCTTGCCTCATTGGAGTAACATCCTCTACCAAACAGTGAATTTAAGTTTTTCGTACGCTATTCACATGAGCTTTAGTACGAGCCGCTGAGATTTTAGCTAAAACCGCAATGAGTTAAAAACTCTGTTCTGGACTAAGTATTCACACGTTCATATATCTAGAAATAGATACGTTCGGTTGTCTCCTGAGAATATCATCCTCTACCAAACTGTGATAGATACGTTTTACTCTATTCCCGCGAGCTTAAAAAGTCTGCGATACTGAAATTTCAGGTAAATCCCCCATCGGCAAAAACTCCTATCACGGGCTGACTTTTTTATATTGTTAGTTTATGGTTAAATCCGCTATGCAGTTTTCTCAGTGATTTGCCAGCGATGTTGTTCAGTTGGTATAGTAGTTGGCAATGTGTATCGCATTACATTTTATTCCTGGTTTCGTCGTCTGGGCAGAAGGTTGGGGGTGGGAGGGGTGTGTCGCAAATTGATGGAAGCTATGAATCAGTCTTGACACTACTTATATAGAGTTAGTCTAGGCACAGGACTTTGCATACTTATAATAACATATTGTACTATATATCTATATATAATAATAGTATTATTATATGGATAGATAGTACACTATGTTATTATAAGTATTCAAAGTCCTGTGGTCTAGGATAGTGTCCGTTCTCATAGAATAGTTTTGAAATTATTTTATACTTCAGGATCTAAATTTACACATTTTATATGATTTCTGATTCTGTAAAATATATACTGCCTATTTACGTCATGGTTCAGATTCAATGATTCCGGAATTCTGTAAAAATAATTACTAGGCTACACATATCACGGTATACAGGCTTGGGCATCCTCGAAACCACATAACATAATACTAGTATTGCACACAGCTTGATGGCGGGGGAAAAGAAAGCAAAAAAAAGGCTTAGCATCCTCTACTTAAGAGATTTAATGTAGGCATATATAAAAGAACATACAAGCGCATAATCTATAGAGGATTTTGATTTAAATTCAAAAAGAGAAATGTTGATGGTACTATTTCCAACTGTGGAATAATGGGCATTGCTTTCTTTTAATTGGGTTTTTAGAACCGCTTTAAAGATTCTTTCACTTATATCACGGCTTGTCAGGGTTTTTTCAGGGCAGGAGGAAACCCGCAACATCCGTAGTGGTGAATGTGCAGTAAACCTGCGAGTACCGGATGGTACTGATAAAGCAAAGATGATAAATTATCTGCAGACAGCGCATCCTATCAAAATCGCGTTTTGCATTGCACATCACCTTTTCAATCTTTTGCGAAATTGTAATTAGCATCCAAAGATGGAATACTTTTATATCTATACAGTATACGTAATCACAGCTGATCACCACTAAAACCTCACTCTCCAACCAACAGTGTTATTTTCTCGTTTTCCGATCATAATTAAGGCATTTTATCACATATCAGTGAAACTGTGCCAGTGGTTCCACGACTTGACGATTCCATATACGGCTTGTCTATCGATATGTACCTGACATAAAACCTAAAAATCAATTGATTGTTGACAAGCGACATCTCATATGGAAGCCGGTATTGGTGATAATAGTTGCTACGTCAGTTTCAGATTTTGCGTTTCCATGGCAAATCCGAACATTATACAAGATTATAACAAAAATAGACCTAAACCTAGCATTTGTATGTTATGGAGAACGACTTTAATTATTATGTTTTATTTTTTTGGTTTGTATTAATCTCGCCCGCCGGGAATGTAAATTGCTTCCATTAGATATGACATACATTTAGGCACAAACAACATAAAAAGATTACGTGAGATAGCCTATAAACATTTTCTGCCTGGGTTCAATAATAAATGAAATCCACATGGCTCAACCATATCCTGGCTTTGGCAATATCACGCAGCATTAGCAAGCGATTAATAAGTGGTATTTCTCTCTGGTTTTAAGAGCTGGATCCATTAATCAGGTGCAGAAGTGCTTCTGGAGAACCAAGAAGAGTATCACGGCAACGACGGAGGGCGAGTTTTTTAAACGCTGTCTGTGCCTTACCTGAAACTGGTGGCACCGAAGTCAAATATAGCCTGCCGTTAATTCTTTGTCGGACCTATAGGCTACCATCAAGTAGCTAGTTCTATGGTCGACGAACTGGCCGCTTAGGTATACTAGCAAAACTTTTCACGAACTGATATTGTTTCCTTTGCTGCGGGCAGCTACACGCGCTCGAAGGAACTTTCTGGGGATTCCTATCAAGATCGATATATTTCATTCCTCTGCGCATGTGCGTTTTACGGAAGCAGACGACATCGTGTCCCAACTGCATGAGTAGTTGTCACAGTTCGGTCAGTAGAATCCAACCGGGCAGACGACAATATAACTTTTAGATTTCCAGTGGAATATCTAACTTCCGTGACTTTCAACACAAGAGAAGAAAACTAATTGCGATAAATACCCGTAGAAAATGGAACGATGAAATATTCATGTTTGGATAACTAGCTGATGGAAGAGTGATGATAACAAATTTGGGGATAATGAAAGTCGGCACGAAACGTTTTCCGGAACTATGTAACAGCTGAGTTTCTGATAAGAACCGGGTTACTAGAACGTGAGTGCTGCTATTTCCGTTTGCTGTCGTGGTTGATGTTTTCTGGCCGACGTTTTTGAGAAATTAGCTGTTGACACGTTTACATATTGCTGATCTTCTTGTCACGGGTGTGTCAACATAGTCCTGGGTAAGTTAAACATTTATATAAATATTGTCTTTGTTTTATGGAGTCCATATATTGAACACTGAAAACTTTCTCACTGGTTCTGATTTGAAACATAACATATATGGAGAGAGAAATAGATTCTATTCCGAAAATAATGCTAATTTTCGGTGTTACGTCTCTTATAAAATGAAAGAAATTAATTATTGTAGTTTTCAACAATTGTTTTATCACCACTACACGTGTATTCTATAATAACCATATGTAGAGCACTGGGCACCGTTTCACGAATGACTCGTGTCCACTAAAAGGACATCCCGCTCTCGAAACTATCAATGAAAAAGTTGGTTACAGGAGCATTATTGTGTCTTAGTGGATACGAGAGCTTCATGAAACGGTGCCATTTATATTTGAAAAGTTCACAGCGAAATAACAGCGAAATAAAATCATTGTCTGTGCCAAATACAGGACATTTACAATACATTATATCTGACATAATTGGTTAAAAGTGTCGACCATATTAGAATGGCAGAAAACACGAATTAATAACTTTCTTCAGGGATAGACAAAATAATGCCAACTTCTTTTACGTTTATGTAATATCATTCCCATTATCACAAGCGTTTTTTCACACCCTTTTCTTCTAGACTTCATCATGTTTCAGACTTGCTCAATATATGGACACGACCCCCTGGAGAAACTTCCCACTGTGGTCCCCTGATGTAATGAGTCACTGGAAGAAGAACCAGATGAGTGAATGTATTGTTAATGAAAGGATTGCAAGCATTGGTATTCAGAATTGTATCTTCTGCAGTCAGATTTATTTCCCCGGTTTTGAGAGCTGACAGTACACCAATTGGCTCCAAGGCATAATCGTGACTCGCGCCATCGTTGGTCCTAATTGGCAACGATATTGCTTGGAACCATAAAGAATATTTTCTAATTTACAAGGTAAGCGAAAACATTCTATATATGTTGAAATGCACTAGATATTGAAACTTTTTTTTATGAGATTTAATGAGTTTGGAAGTCATCTGAAAATCTTATCGTAAGAAGTAATGATTTAGACAAGTGTACCCATGCATATAAATGGCTAGCTATTTCTAGACAAGCTATTTGTAGTCACGGTTCAATGACTTGAGATTAACTTTGGGGAGCCAACTCTAGAGGTATTCAAATTAGATGGAATTGATTTGCCAGAGAACATTACGTATTTGATTAACGAGAGGACGGAAACGATTCAGACACTGATGTGCATTTCTCTATTAAACAGACACGCAATTTGTTGAATTAACGCAACACGTATCACTATACACGGCCATGAATGCTCACTATTGTTCCATCTTTTTCACCTAGAGAAAATGTGTGCAGTGAAGATAAGTGCAGTTAATTGAGAACCGCATTCCTTATCAGATATACTACACACACGTCTAAAACCTCGGAGAGTTTGTGGGCTTCTATGGGAACTGTGCTTTACCTATGATGTTACGTGCTGGACAGCTGTCGCGGGCAATGATGGCACCAATAAGGCAGATAGTCGTATCTGTGTGTATGGCATGGGTATTCCTTTCCATGGAGGTATGCTGCTTTCCCGACGACGTCTACGACCCAAAGTACGCCACCGTCATCCCCGGTGACATCAACCTAGGTGCCATTCTGTCTATCCACACGTCTCGCGACGGCCGCTGCAGCGAGGACATTGTCGGATTCCGGGCGATAGAGTACTTTGAAGCCGTTAGATTCGCCATTAGCGAGATAAACAATAGAACTGATATCCTTTCAAATGTAAGTTTAGGAACCGTTATTCTCGACGATTGCTTTTTACCGTCTATCGCGCTTTCTCGCGCCATGCAATTCATGCCGACCGCTCAGAGGTTGCAAAGTGTGTGCAACAGTTCCGAGTGCGAAAGCGAACAGTTGCCGGAGTTCTACGATATCGTCGGCGTGCTGGGTGCGTATACGAGTTCGTTGAGCATTGTCATTGCTAACGTTATGACTCTGTTCAAAATACCTCAGATAAGTCATACGGCCACCAGCGACTTGCTGAGCGACAAGAAGAGGTTCCCATATTTTCTACGGGTGGTTCCTCCGGACAAAAATCAGGTGATGGTCATTGCTGATCTGCTGCAATACTTCAACTGGAGTTACGTGTCCGTCGTATATTCGGAAGGAAGTTACGGGCAGGAAAGTGAAAAGAAGTTGAAACCGCTTTTGAGCAAAATGGACATTTGCGTCGCCCAGTCTCTCGAACTCCGAGACGGAATGACCGACTCCGACTACGATTCGGTCATTACGTCGTTAAGACGACACACCACCGCGCGTGTGGTTGTGCTTTATACCGACATTACGCACACGACGTTGATGATGAACGCGGTCAAGCGAACTGGAGCATCTCGGGAATTCATATGGACCGGAAGTGACGGGTTGTCGATCCTGATCGACGATCGCCCGGATATTTGTAACGACACACTCGGATCGGTCGCCGTACGTCCGTATTCGTCGACGTATCCGAGGTTTGTCGAATACATGAAGACACACCTTGCGGCAAGGAAGTATGACGAACAAGAACTTAAATCATTGAGAAGTTTTAAAGAGTGGTTCTGTTTTGACGGCACTCACAGACATGCTAGCAATATCACGAAACAAAAAGCTGAGTACGTCCCCAAATTTGCAGCTTCATACCTCGTTGACGGTGTATATGCATTCGCGCATGCGCTGGACGCGTATATCAAAGACCATTGCCCCGGCGTGAAGGGACCGGAAGTAAAGGAATGTGTGGACACAGAGAAACTCCTGCGGTATGTTCGTGAAGTGGAATATAATGGTTCAATCGGGAAGATTTCCTTTGACAAAAACGGCGACGTTGTTGGTAAATTCGACATACGACAGTGCGTCACGATAGACGGGACTCCGCGGCATAGCAATATCGGCATGTGGGACATGAGATCTACTAAACTGACCATAAACGACGCCAATCTCCAATGGCCTGTGTTCAAGAACAGAAGCGCCATTCCTATGTCCGTATGCGCCGACCATTGCGGCATTGGCCAGATAACAACGTTCCCTCGGGAGACCTGCTGTTGGACTTGCGTCACGTGCAAGAGCAACGAAATCACTTCGTCAAACTCCACGCAGTGTCAATCGTGTGAGGAGTTTCACTGGCCTAACAACGAGACTCGAAAATCGTGCCAACGGATAGATCCGACATACGTGAGAATGACGGATCCTATCGCCATCGTACTTTTCGTGTTCACCGTCGTGGGACTGCTTGTCACGACATTTGTCATCCTTCTGTTCCACAACTTCCGGGACGAACGGATAATCCGGTCTTCGAGTCGGGAGCTGTCTCAAATGATGCTGGTCGGTATTTGCGCCGCCTACTTGCTGGTGTTCGGCTTCCTCACGTTCCCCATCAACTTCTCGTGCTACGTCAACAACGTCGGCTTCAGTCTGACCTTCACCTTTGTATATGCGCCGCTCTTGGTCAAAACCAGTCGAATCTACCGGATTTTTAGGGCGGGAACGAAGACGACGGTGCTACCACGCTGCACAAGTTCATCGTCACAGGTCTTCATAGTAACAGGCCTAGTTACATTTCAGGTAAGAACTTTCATTAAAGACATACAGTAGTTCATATTTTGAATTTTGATATTTTTTTCAAAAACAATTTTTATTTCCTTCCGATATCCACAAGCAGCCAACGTAACGGCTATCTGAACATATCTTTGAACATGTATATCAATATCTAAAAAGTATACCACCTTATAAAACCGATCGAAAAGGATTGCATTTCCGAAGCCGCAAAACAATTATTTTGAGTGAATGTAAAAAAACACCATATCATATGCTCAGCTAGCAACCTATATGGATTATCAAACGTCAATTAGGATTGGCATCAACACTCATTACGGTACAACTGCGGATACAGTCTTGCTATTGAAAAACTAAGCATAGCGATATTACCCAGGAAGATTAATGTGGTTATTAAAATCTGCCATTATGTGCCCACGTGATCGGGACCAGACATTATGATATTCTTCACCAGCATCGTTAGCCTATTATTCATCCTGCATCGTTTCATAGAAGATATTACTCTTAAATGTCACCGTGCATACAATACTTCACGTTAACAACCCATGGTTGGGTGTCGTAAACCTGTCATATGAAACCAATCAAAGAGTGCCAGTATGTCCAAATCTAATGGCTAACAAGATATCGTATCATTCGCCGGTAATAGTAAAGTATGAGAAATGTGACAGTTTGCGTTCAATCTTTATCTGTTGCTTCTATCATGCTGAGCGCTTCGTGAGCAATAATCTAACAATACACTAAGCATCATACTTGTCAAAGAGAAGCATTTGATCGATAATTATATTTTGATGTTAAACATCGTGGCTGTGAGTGTATGCTCATTGTACAACCATGTGAACTGTTAGTATTGACAGTTTAGTAAATCTAATGTCAATCACATAGAAATATGCAACAACCAAGCAAACACATAACGTTAAACAACGTTATTACGTTGTTACATTCACACAACGTCGTAATAACTGGAAGTTTGAGGTGATCATTGCCATGCACTGTATTAAAAACGCGTTAAAACAACATATGGTCGCACTAGAGAGATATCTGCGTTTCCATTCTAGTGCATATTATACCATAGGGTTAAAATGATATCAAAATGGTTTACAAACTCCTCTACTGTGGCGACGTTCCTAATCACGCAGCGAAGTTAAACTCCATATTCACTCACTCACTAATCACACATACATTGTTTATTTCATCAACAATATAATTACAATCAGATCTCCGTTTCATTCCTTAAACCATTTGACAATCTTTTTGGAAACCGAAAGTAGCGACTGTCCAAATATCTCAGCGCTAGTTTCGTATCTGATTTTCATGAGATTGTTTCGTCAATGTCTGAACATGCTGACTCACCAACGACTACTTTTACATCACATTAAGGATTGAATTAGTATACTTTATTATGCATTATTTATCACATCACATATCACGTTCACTATATACATGTATGTACTCTAGACAGAATCGAATGGAGTTTATATTTCAGTGTCAAATAAAGGAAAAGCATTCTGGCACGAACACGATGATGTAGTGTTCTTAAACCACCCACAACCAAAGTAACATAAGAGTGGATCCATTATCTCGTGACATTGCTGATACGTGTACTATATGCGGCGGCGAGACTCAAAGAAATATTTAATTTTCCTAACATTATACATCTTATTGGTTGATCGACCCTATGACTTTGTCTTGTTTGACCGTTTATAGTACATCCGGTCACCTCGACATGATATGTTTTGTCAGACAGTGGTCGTTTTCTTGCATTTGTCAATATACCAGCACGCTCTCTATAGATATGTTAAGCTTGGCCATTATATTCTTTGTCACAAAGATGTAGATAACAAAAGAAGAAAACAACCACGCAATGATTACTTTTCTTAATTTAAAAATGTTGTTTCCTTTTTCATTTATTTTCCTTCCTTTCTTCATTAAAGAACAACCAACGTAATTCCATTTTTTAATGTAGTCCTTCCCCCTTAAAATCTGGAATGACTTTGCGAAGATAAGAAACAAAATTCACTTGACAGGTAGTGATCAGCTGGTGATGTCATGTCAGACCTCTGGGGTGAGTTGTCGCGAAGTCAGCGTGAAGTATCTAATTAAAACCAGACTGGAGGACTGGAGTCGGTCTGCAACACCTTCTAGACACGAAAACAAATGACTCCAAGCGCACTCTAAGCTTAGCACAGTTATCACAAACTAGAGTGCAATGGTTAACACTTTTATCCAGAAATGTAAACACAATTTTCTTGTTGACTTTCCAATGCGTGAGTCAATTATTTACGATAACGTAAACTAGTGGACACGTTTCTAAACAATTCTGAAGGCTTAGACTCAGTAGGTTGCTCTACGCTCCGTCATGTTTGGTGAACGCAAGAGGAACTTCACCATTGTTGCAGAGGCTTGTTTCAAGCATTCTGATATATGTGAATATAACCATGTATAGATACACAAATACAGCTACACGTATATATTAGTATACCAGGGGTGCGTTCAAAGACGCAAATGGCTTACCAAACTAGTCACAGTCTCAATAGTCGCATGAACCGTACATGGGACAGCTAAGCGGCCTACTCAGCGCTTATGTCTTTGAACGCGCCCCAGATGCCAAATAAGAGCGTAATTTACTGCATATATCAACAGTAGGCCTATGTGGAGGATGCCTTTCTATACAGCCTATTTCATATCATCCGCAATTGTTTTATTGCTTTTACTTCCTGGCCTGCTTTTCTGCGCATCCAATAAAACAGATGTTAATGAATCTGTAGAGCTGTACTGTCTGTAATTAATAGGCTTGAGAAATCTACAGTGCTGTAACATGTCTTTATAGTAACTAATTATAGCCTCGGGAAAATATGGTGAAGCTCTGTAACGTATATCAGAAACTCGAACATATATAGACTAGGAAATAATATAGATGATATGTAATTGAATCTCTCAAATATCATGTTTTATGTTCCCGAGTTAAGTAATGAGGCTATATTATACTGCCACGTATGTCATAAAGATAGTGACATACTGTCTGTAATAATAAGCTCTAAAACCTACAGTGAGTAGGAACCTTCTCAAACCGTATCCTTTGGGAACCTATTTAATGTTGTATCTTCTTTAACTATTTAATTGTAAATATACAGTACTCTACCTTCTGTCTCTATATGCTCAGGGAATCTACCGTATATTAGAATAGTTTATTTCGTATATGTAGGTCTCATGCCCATGTACAATTGTAGTTTCACATAAATGCGGAGATTACATAAAATCTATAGTGCTATATCGTCTGTTCTGAGTAAACGTGCAACCCTTTGACCTACAGAAAGCTCTCAGTTGTTGGTCATTATTCTGGCCACTGAGAACAATTGTTATGAAGACTGCCCTTTGCTCCGATTTATTTACCTACGGGTTCACACCATTCCACGTCCTCTTTAGAGATTGGAGAACATAGTACAGCGACATTATCTTTTGCTGGTTCATAATTCAGGAATAAGTGTTCTTTAATTTCACAGGACAGACTGTAGGAAGTATTCCTCTATCGACTCGTTGGTTCCAATTCAATATGTAGACAATAAGTCGCCTTTCTGCTGCTCTGTGACTCGGTCAGTTGCATTGGTCTAGAAACTATCCGCTCGCACTATCATGTATTGCCGCTGAATGTATCGCTAGTTGGATCAACGGGATCACTTCCAACAAAACGTTCGAGGTTTAGTCTGACTGACGATGATGGCGGAAGACAGTTGTCTGGAAACTAGTTCCAATGAGTATAAGGACACTTTTGGTTATTGCACTCGGCTGACATTGATAAATTTAGAACTGCCTTCAGCCCTCTCTGCCATAGCGCATTAGTAGATTGATGATACACGTGCAACTTCCGGGCTCACAATGACGTCACCGATAACCCGGATGTACGTGTAAGAGCATCGCTGGCGAAGACCATTTCCCCGAAGCTATCGTTTACGCAACGACATCGTTAAGCCTTTGCGGAGGACAATTTGACTCTTTCGGGATCATCAAATTTCCCTTCACGAAGACTTATAACGATGTCGTTATGTAGGCTATACGATAGCTTTGGGAACATGTCCCCTGGTGGATTACAGAGGACTTTACTATTTTGTTTTCATGGTTCTGTTATAAATATTCCTACAGCTATAAGAACTAATGGGAGAAGCGCGTGAGAAGCTTTAATTGGGCCATCATATTTTAACCACTCAGGAAATAGAGATTGCGTAATGACAATTAGTTGAGAGGGAAATGGTATAATTTATTTGATATAGATGCTGATTGCCAGGTTTTACTGTTTTAGCATCAGAACCACCTTCAGTAATCAACACGTGCGGGTAATTGATGTATGGCTGTATCCAGAAATACAGAGCCAAAGTTCAGAAGTACTCATTAATGCACATCATATTGGCTAATCTAACACGGCGCGTGGCTAAAAGCAATAACCGTTGGCTGAAGAGCCTATGTTGGCTTCGTCACGAATGTTTGTCCTAATTCCGACATACCTCGGGTTAACGCGAGTTCAGGAGAGATATCCATCTGTCTTCTTTAGCTGTTTTGTCTGTAGTTTATTGCGTCTAATTCAGTTCAGTCTGAGAAAATAACTCTTAGGTTTTGGTATTGAACCTATTTTAGAAATTTACAATAATACACTTGTTTAACTATTGTTAATATTAATTAAAATAAATGTCTAAGTATTAGAAACTCGAATATTTATTTGTCGTTTATTCTCTCCATACGGCACACTGCTAATGTTGCCAAAATGTATTTGACAAAAATCTCAAGATATTTTGGACCGTTGCATTTGTAAAGTTTAGTTTCTTAATAGCACAATTTGTGAAGTGAATCACAAGTATAACTAGCGATGGCATTATTATATACGAGACTTAAAGAAACCGTGATTGTAATCACGTAAACATGCCGCTCAAATAGTTCTGAATATGAACAAACACTGTTACAAAGAGTTTGTGGAACCGATTTTCAGGAAAACCATTTTATGAGTCGACACGGCGTCTGATAATGTTCTGAAAGCATTTCCCTGGATGCTTAGGTTTAATTAAAAAGCTATACAGTTTTAAATAACTTTATCTTTGTTCCTTAATCTGCCCGCTGAGATCAGAAGACGGCATCAAGTACAACAGGAAGCGTAGTGAGATGAGGCGTGTTGTCAGTTGTTCCTGAACGTCACGGAGAAAACTGACATTTGGAAGTGAAAAACAAGCTTGTGTAACTTATTTCTGTAATTGATTTCATTTGGTTTTTCTTTTAAATTGGAAGTTATCCAGACTATAGTATGCGATACCAACTGCTTTGAATTACTCAAACATGTTCTACGGATATTTTGGAATTAACCCAAAAAATATTGGCTATCAATAGTCTCGGAGACCTTGTTCTCCAGTAAGATAGACTTGCTTAACTGATCTAGGGTGATTTTTTGAATATGAGTAATTGGGTGGGTACAGACTGTGAGGCACTTTTTGCACTATCTTCCTACTGTTTATTGTCAAGACAGCATTCCCATTGGATTGGATCTTAAGAAATCACATTGTAATATTAAGATTTCTTAACATTGTTTGTATCATTGGAAAACGATGCTCTTTTAGTGCCATAAGCCTACTATGCATTGTAAAGACAGGAATATATTGGATATTAATTACGTGCAACATAACATTATTGTTTTCCCTCCCCCATCCCACCTATTGTTCTATCAGTGTAGAATGAGAATATGTTTTTGTTTGTACAACAGCGCCAGGCAGATTCGTCAAGAGTATTTACATAACCTTGGTCTAACTACAAAGAGAGTGGGTCATTAATTTCAATTAACCGATATTCCTATTGTTTACATGGTCAAGCATGTGCGAAAGAAATCAATAGCAATAGTTACACGTCAACTCCCGAACTCTGATTTGTTTCTCCGGATGATATAAATTAGTTGTTATCTCAGGAATTAATAGAAGCCGACGGACCTGATGTATTCCCCTGTGAGTGGTTGACATTTATTGAGACATTAGGGAGTCTACAATGATATACTGCCTTCGCGAAAGGACAAAAACAAAGGAATCGCTAATTATGTTTTGTTGTTTTCTTGGTAATTCAGATTGTTAATGGAACCAGTTGTACTGTGCATGAAGGACACTATTAATTATGGCCACAGGTCAATCGCTGGTCAATTTGACCATACATTGACGGGTCCAGTTGCACAGAACGATCTTAGTGTTACGAGAGTATAGCTCAAAGTATACAGTATAGGCCTACTAGTATTGCTTCGATCTATCTGTCGATCGGGTTTCTGCTCATATACAAATTGATCCTAAAGTATATATAAAAATGCATCTAGATTTAATTCTAAATACCCTAGAATTAGTTAATTTATCTATAATAAGATTAGTCGAACCTCGAAAATAATATTCGTGGAAAACTCTTTCTGCCTTGAAGCCAATCTAATTAAAATACCGGTATCTCGTTTCCTTCCCTTAAACATTTTGACATTCTTTTGGACCTTCCTCTCTCTCTCGTTTTTATATCAGGCACAGACACATAATATGAAGATAAAAGCGATATCTTGATTAGTCGTAACCACGCAAAGGCGTAGTTTGACTTACATGTATATCGTTTGTTCTTTAAGTAGGCAAGAGCATCATGAATATGCATCCGTGTCGTATTCAGAGCACAATGTCAAGAACAATTTCACTGTCAGATTATAGTCAATCTCAGAGCACAAGATTAATGTCAATGCATAGGTTTAAGCTATAGGGTCATGTTTAGAGGACGGGGTCAATGTAAGATCACAATTGTGTTAAAGCGTAGTCAATATCAGAGCACAGTGTCATGATTGCACAGTTGATGTCAAATCATAGTCAATATCAGAGCTCAGAGGCAATGTCATAGCACAGTTAATGTCAAATCATAGTCAATATCAGAGCACAGAGGCAATGTCATAGCACAGTTAATGTCAAATCATAGTCAATATCGGAGCACAGAGGCAATGTCATAGTATAGTTAATGTCAAAGCATAGTCAATATCGGAGCACAGAGACAAAGTCAATTACTATTGTAGCACAGTTAATATAAAATAAAAATTAATAATAGTCGATATCAGAGCTCTAGGTAAGAGCACACTAATGTCAAAACATTGTTATTATCAGAAAAAAGAGGCAATGCAACTATCATAGAGCAATGTCAGAACACACTTAATATATCAAGATAAGGTTATTATCAGAGCACAAATGCAATGTTAGAACGTATGAGGCAGTCAATGTCAGATCAGAGAATTAACGTCAGAAGACGGAGCACAATGTCGGAACATCAACATAGGCTCTTAGCTTCTGTCTCGAAGACGTGACTTCAATGCACACTTCTTTTCAAGTAAAACTTTTCTCATTTCCTCTTTAAATCCCAAGGACATCGAGGACCGGAGATTACATGTAATTACATGTTGACTCACAGCTTCCAGTAGGACAGCACGGTGCTCACATCCGCGGTGTTTAGACGGGCTAATAAGCTGTCCTTTGGGCAGATTAATGGGTCCATTGCAATACTTACACAGTCGAACGTGGCCAACACTGTATTACAGCTAGAGAGTGCAATTCGTGTCAATCCATGTGATGTAGATTGGAATGTACACGCAAGCAATGTCAAATACTAGGTCCGATGTGTGCCTGAAGGAACGAGATGCAAGTACCATGTTTAGAAGTGCCGAATTGGTTACTCCAAATGTTGTTAGTTGTAATGTTCCTGCAAGTTTGTAATATATTCTGACTATTCTACTCTCCAGTTATTATGTCTTTAGCCTCTCTCCTATCTCTCTCTCTCACTCTCTCTCTCTCTCTCTCTCTCTCTCTCCCTCCATCTACCCCCCTCCTCTCTCGTTATATTCACGATGCATCCTCTTTCTTACCACCGCATTCGCCATATCTCCCAACTCAACACAAACCTGCATTCAATCTAAATTGCTATTTTCGTACACGATATGAGATTAAAAGAATACTCGATGAAAGGGAATGCCTTATCAAACCTGGATGGGTATCCGCCACTTTTACCAACATGTTATAAACAAAACGGCTGATATAATCGGAGGAAACATTTATTTGTATTTCCAGAAAAACGTGCTACTGTCGGCCATGGCAATAATATGTACTTGTATCTGAGTGATGCACCTGTCGCCGGGTATTGCCAATTGCGGGGATGTCAGAAGCTTGTTAATATGACTGCACGCGTTGGATCCGATTACTTTCCACCACTTCCGGTGGTGTAGTCACGTGCATTCGTGTGTTGTCAAGAGAATCCCCCGGTTCCGCTATCTATATATATATGTGTATATATATATATATATATATATATAGATATATAGATATATAGATATATAGATATAGATATAGATATAGATATAGATATAGATATAGATATAGATATATATAGATATATAGATATTTATTTATTTACGTTATATCAAAATAGGATGTTGAATCATCAGAGAGGTATTAAAATAGCGAACGAGAACATCTGTAATGTATCGATTGGATTATTTCGGTATCTCAGTTTATTTATCTGACAGAAATATCTCTATATCGCAGTGGTAAATACTGCTCTCTAATTACACAACCACAGTTGTGTAAGCTGCCCTAGCGATGAAAACATTGGGATGGTAAAATCAGGTATCGATTCAACCATGTTCTGATTCTCTTGGCTAGATTAAAATAAAATAGACCTAAAATAAAATACGGTATTAATATAGTATGACCGTAATTTAATTTTAGCAATTATTATTTTAAAATAAACGTAATGTTCGATTAATATGGTAATACACACCTTTTCATAATCTATAGTTATCCAATAATCTAATTTCCTTTACTAATTGTATCTCCATCTTCATGATCACTGCGACACAATCCTCTTATGGCGAAGAAAATATCGGTAGTTTACTGGACGAAGCACACAAGCTTTCATGTCCTGAAAATTATACTAATAGATAGAAATACACACGTGGAACATAAAACAGATGTAGTTTTCCCGTATCAATCAACATGCGTCGTGTTATAGCGGGGGCGGATATACCACCGACGTCTTCCGCGAGATTCAGACTATACCCTTCAATTATTAAACAATTCAAATATTTTATTTTCTTGCAGATGTCATGTGACACGGTGCCCTTTCTTGATAGGATGCACTGTCTATAGAGTGGCGATACAGTTATCCTCCTTGGTCTTGTCAATACCATCCGGTGCTCGCAGGTTTACTGCAACATTCAGCGCTACGGATGTTGCGGGTTTCCTCCTGCCCTAAACTGAC
>JAUTBV010091231.1:8213-18362 GCA_032361325.1 Lepetodrilus fucensis | reverse complement strand
TTTTACATGATGGTCCTTATATTTTGGTATGTTACCATGGAAACAGCTCCATTTGACCACTTTCAAATGAGTTTTTTCTTGGGAACATCATGTTTCTGATAGAGCGGACACTACTGAACATTTTGGTACCCATGATAAATTGTCCTGGGGGGGGTGCATGGTAGGCCTACTCAGCTCCCGGGCTAATATATCATTAGTGAATTCTCAACAATGGTGTATGTAGGCTGGAGTTTGTTATACTAGAGTTACACCATGTTTAAATGAGAACCCTGGTCCCTTCTGCAGATATAACACATCAAATTTGCAGACAGAATTCAAACTAGAACCTTTGTATTTCCACCCACTAGGCACTACCACCTGTGCTAATTAAGTAAACGGTTCTAATTATTCCGAAGTCGGTGCCAGTTACAATGGGAGTGTCCATCCACTTTAAACCACTTGTCAGAATTACGTTACATGTCCGCGTGCAAGACGCTTTCTCCACAAAACGTCGTTTTAACTGAACTGTGAGCTAACAATGTAAGTGAAACTTCGCAAAATGTCAACTTGGAGTAATGTACCCTAGGCAGACTGACAGTTAACCAATCCTTTCATCCAGTATATTATATAAACCTCGTTCCGACCAGGAGCTGGCGTTCATTATCTTCGATGTCTGCCTGTCTCCCGTGAAGTATGTTCTCCACTCGTAGGTTAAACTGACAACATTTAATGCAAATTAAATCTGTTAATGTGGGTGGTACACACAATTGGGGAACTTCCTCACAAGAGTTCAAAATAGGACAATTATAATTCTATACATGTGAATAACATTTAGAAAATACTCTGTCCTAGGGACTGCGTAATTGGTCAAATGTGTAATATATTGCTATATATAATAATACTTATTATATATACGGTATGATTTTCTATATACATTATGATTTTTGGTGATTAGTGTCGTCAGGTTGCGATGCTGTATAATTGGTCACGTGTGTAATTTGTAACAGTATATGGTATGATTTTTGGATCAATGTTATCAGGTTAATACTGGAGATAATATGAAGAATATTGCACAAGACTTCATCTCATGTACCCTGTAAAAGTGGTCATATTAATATTTGTAACAATATATGCCATTATTTTTGGATCAATGTTATCAGGTTGACACAAGATGACGTGAGTACCATTGCGAAAAGATCGAGTAGACATGCAGTATTTCAGTTGAAAATATAGAAATTGAGTCAAAGTTGAGAATTTTCCAATATTTTTTTTTAATAAGAAACTGTCTGTGGATGAGGTGAAAATATCATAATCGGTTGGATGAGAAATGCCACTCATACCATAAATTTTACATGAAAACAATCAATTTGTAAAAAAAAAAAAAATTCAAAAAGAAAAGAATAAAAACATAAAATTTAATGTGAAATAACATTTGGTCAGACTCATAAAAATATAACACTGGACGGAGTCATATCCAGACTTGTATATTATAGTTAAGGACGAGTAAGAATACGTAATCAGTGTATTACGGTATCGTTGCTTCAGCACGTGCAAGGCTCAAGAAACAATACCTTTATACACTGATAAAGTACTCTTAGGAGCTCTCTAACCATCTTAGAGCTCAACAAAAGCCTGAGTTTTTCACGTGAAAACATGGTAAACACTTGGGCTTTGTAAAAAGTACTTTTATCTGTGAATGAGTCCTTTTATCTGTGTATAAAAGTACTCTGCGCTATGCTAATAGGGACATATCAAGCATTGGATGAGGAGCTTTTGCTGTGCTTTATATGAAGAATCACAGAGATAAATTATATTACCACTACCCATTACCCTCAAGCAATTTCTCACAATGTTAAAGAAATCCTAAAGGCTAGTAGAAAATGTAAAAAAAAATAATTATTGAATCAATATTTAGACTGCTTTAATTAAATACTAGTAATTAATTTGTTATTTTATGCTTTTAATCAATAGGTTTTCATTCCTGACATGAAAACACATCTGGAAGTTAAACACATGGGTCTTACAAAAAACATCTCCCAATACCCACCAAATGGCAAACATGTGACTATGTACAACAACATGCAGGTATTGCCCATCAATGGGTTTTCTTTGTGTGATGTTTCTGGAAACAACATGGTATAGTTTACGGTATATCATGTGGTATGTACAGACTTTTAAAGATGCTGAAGGTTTGATGCTGAAAGTAGTTACTAAGGTTGATGCTGAAAGTTGTCACTAAGATGGGTTTGATGCTAAAAGTTGTCACTAAAACTGGTTTGATGCTGAAAATAGTTACTAAGACAGGTTTGATGCTAACGGTAGTTACATGTACTAACACAGGTGCAAAACCTAGATCATTGTTGCGAGTCAAATTGAACTGCCAGAATCCAATTGCATGAAGAATACATACACTAACTAGTATAGCATGTGTCTAAAATATTACAATAAATTGCATGCAACTGATTGTAAGGCCAGATTGCATCGCGTGGTAATGTCCCTTCAACACCACATTCCAATCACACCTTGAGAACATCCAAGATTTTCTCTACAAAAGAAAGCTTGTTTTCATAACTTCTACATCAGACATGTGTCATTAACAGTTTGAAATGTAATCTAGGCATTATCACAAGGTTCTCCATCTTATCTGATGGTATCCGTCCCCGTGGGATTCAGAACAAGAAGTATGGTCTTGGCCGGAGACTCCCTCGAGGGGCTGGGGCCACAATTGGTGGTGCTTAAATCTTGTACGCTAATTACTGTTTGCCGTTCAGTCTAACGTGGCTATTATCGTTTGTCAAACAGCTATGGCCTTCCAGTCTGTGGGATAACACGGCAATAGAACATGGAAGACCATAAAGCAAATGCCAAAGAAAAATGAAAAATATAGTCAAGGGTCATATATTTTCTTGGTAGATTTGTCTGTGTTTTCCATCAGAGCCATATGCACTTGTACCATGCATATACACCAAATTTCATTGCAGTCCTATCCGTAGTTCTGAATAAAATCTTAAGAGCTCACACTGACAGCTATTGGACAATTTCAGTATTAATTATGACCCTTCATGCAAACTGAAAAAAAAATAATGTACACTACTTATCCATAATCTTAGGGGAGGGATTTTAGGATACATCAATAATGGATTTAAATAACCTTATTTAAAATTAGGAGGTCAGTATGATAGCTAAAAATACAGTAACACTACCCTAATACAAGCTTTATGATAATTATTAGTTTCATTATTTTAAAGACAAATTACGCATTTTCTCCAATTTACCGGCCATGGAGAGCATTCTAGGATAAACTAGGAGGATAGCTTGCTTTATTAGATCAATTCAGTATGTTTACTCAATAATTAATGTGGAAAAGAAAGATCAATGTTTGGAACCTAAATTTAGATGATTGTTATTTTGTCTTATTTGTCTTGTAAACAAAGTAAGGAGGACCTTGTGTTAGGTCATAAAGTAGATTCCATTTAATTGCAGGCATGGCGAGGACAATTGTGATTTCGGCTGAAAACCAGCCCGGAATCTGGGGTCCAAGCAACATCAGGTGCAAAGAAATTGATGGCTGGACAAATAAATCAGCAGATTTCTGCTTATCTGCAGAAAGGAAATATGACAAGAGCATTTTAACCCTCTCCATACTGGAGGCAACCAGAGATGCCCAAGTTAGCTGTGTCTGTCTAATCCAGCAGGGAGAAGGTTAAGATGCAGTATTTCTTGTACATATGTTCAAAAGTCACGTAAAATTCATGGTGGCAACATCTTAGGTTTGAGCTGAGGTAAAACCATTACAAAGCTGATATGCAATCAATTCTTTTACCCTTCTCCATGCTGAAGGCAACCGGAGATGCCCTAAAGAGCAGTACTTGTCTAATCCAGCAAGGAGAGGGTTAAAGGAGTTATTGGCTTAACTTTTTAGTACATATTGTACACCAGCAAGAAATTTGGATATTGGCCACAATGATATGTAATCAAAATGGCGCATGGTTCTAGGTTCTAATGGTTCTAGGTTTTAATGGTTCTAGACATTCTTTGAGAAGAAATGTTCCTGTGGTGGTGTTGGTAATATCAATAAAGAGCACAAAATATGCCCAAGTTTACATCATAGCATATATAAAAAAAAGCATCAAAAAGAAGTAAAATACAACAGGGTTCAGCTTGGTTCACCAATATCACTGGTTACATTGAAATTATAATTTACATCACAGCAGAAACATGTTTAATATATCACTAATTATGTTTAAATTGGAATTATCTTTACACATTGGAATTATCATTTAAATTACAGCAGAAATATTTTAAAGATATTTAGAGCATACGTGTTTCAACTTGGTTGACCATATATCACTAATTATGTTATAATTGGAATTATTATTCCTCAAACAAGACCTTTTGATGTTTCTGTTTCTGTATGACCAAAGCTAATTTTGAAGTCTCTTAAATAAGTAAGACTAAAATTAACAACACCAATTCTAGTGTTTATTTAAACTATTTAATTCATAGACTTACTTTATCTATAAAACAAAGAATAAAATAGGAATTGTACAAGAGAAGGACAAGAGAAGGTAGGACTTCAGGGCCGATACAGAGTGGGGATGATATGGAATTCCCCATACAATAGAGCAATGAAAATACTTCTGTAAGTACACAGTCAATTATGTGTATTGTATGCTAAGTGAATTGAGTGAAAATGGAGTTTAATCTTTCATCCATTTGTGACGAGTGAATATATATTTCATATTATTACTCAAATTTAGTCCAAATGTATCATAAAAATATTTTATTACCCGCCAGGTCAATGTCTCTCAAACTGAACGATTATTGTCTGATATTAAAGTAATTCCGACATGAATTCCCTTTAATTTATGACTGGTACCTCATTCTACTTGGGACAACACTGGACCAATCAAATCCATAATAAAATAGCTTTGTGATGCATAATTCCAATTATGAAGGAGCATCAAGTGAAAAATCAGGAATTTAAAAAAAGGGGAGAAAAAATGTATTTGCTGTAAATTTACCTTCTAAAATTATAACTTTTAAAAGACATAAAATTGAATTACATCACACTGTCAGTCATTAAAAGAACCATAAAAATAACAAAATTGCAAAACAATTTTCATTCTTTGACAAAACTACCATAATGTACTTCCCTCCAGTTATATACTACCTCAGTTTGACTAGAATTTAAAGAGTTAATGAGGAATGTTAAAACATTCTACCACCAAAGAGTGATTAAATCAATGGATGTAGAGATAAGACATCAAACAAGCTGGAGTCAATGTTTCACCTTGTGCCAACCCTAAAACAGCTCCGAACATGTAGGAGGTGGCTGTGAGATTTCGGTAAGGATTCACAGGTGCCGCGACCTCTACGATTTTGTTTAGCGAGAAGTTATACAAATTTGAAAAATCATAAGCCGTAACCCGTAGGTGGCTAAAAAATGGCACGGCGGCTACACGGTCACTGCACCATCTCCGTGCAGCTTCTGCACAGAAATCGCATGGGCTCCGTACGATTTCTGTGCGGGGAGACTGCACAGCAACTGCACGATTTCAGTACAATATCTGTGAAGCCTCTTTATGGCTTTGCCCCGCCTTCCCGAGAGGGCCCATACGAGAAATTGCACGATGCTTGTACACAATATGAACGTAGCCTGTAGCCACCTAAGATGCTTAAAAAATTGTATGGAAAATCCTAGACCCATTTATCACATGCCGCCTGGGGTAAATGTGACCTAGGCATAAAAGACAAGAATGTGATTTTACAAAACAAAATTTTATATTACCACTTGCTAACTATTAAATTCCAAAAATGATCACCAATGGCTGTAGAGACATGGATAGTGACTCCCACTAAAGCCCTTGCTTCATTAACATTGTCTGCATTATATTCTCAGTCTCAATCCCAATTTGTAGAACACACACATACGCTCACTCCCTCATTCCCTTCCTCATAATCTCAAAGCCCACACGTATAATTATAACGTTATAATGTCTCAAGACTAGAGGGTCACACAGGGTTCACTGCTCCTGTAAGGCTACATGGTAATTTCAGAGAACACAAATTGATCTTAAACCAATGAACATGTACATCCATCAGTCTCGTGATAATCTGCGCACGAGATCCAAAAGGCAAAACCAAAAGTGATGGACCTCGATACGTGTCCTGATCTCAATACAGTACTTCAAATAAACGAGATAAGAATTATTTTCCAGATAAGGGCACTTGGCTAACAAATCAAGTGCATATTTTCTTTTATGACACCATTTCATGCTCTGCTTACAATGCGATTCTTTTAGAAGTTTATTCACTGATTTGATTGCGTGTATCTAACATCAAAGTTCCCACTGGGAGAAGGTTCATACAATTCGTGCAATTAATCGTGCAACATACTTTGTCCATTTTGAGATCATATCCTGTAGAGAATCAGAAGACCTCATGTGGAGACTATCTCCTAACTGATAACAGCAGTTATGATATCACAGACACAAACTGCTTCTGAACGTAAATGAAGACAGGTACATGTATATTATTTTTCTCACAGACACATTCTGTGTTGCACCGAATGAACATTCCATGGCAAACAAATTTAGGTGTCTGGTCCAGGACACCTAACGTGGATGCTCAAAAATAAACCAGGACACGCAAAGAGAATGTGTCCTGTTAGGATCCTGGGTCCTGTTCCACAGACCGATCGTAATGTTACGAGAATCGTAACTGCTATAGTACATTAACATGGAGTTGCTAAGGAGCAGTGTTCGAAATTACTGCTGGCCCGGCCATTTTTTACAATGCTAAAGGTATGCTAAGGGCTAGTAGAAATTCATGTTTTTTGTAAACATTTGTTCTTTGTATCATTATTCGGGCCAGTAGGTTTCCAGCGGTAATTTCGAACACTGCTAAGGAGTTACGTCTCTCTTAGCGCTACGATCGTTCTGTGGAACGTGAACCTGGTACAGGGCGCACAACTATTTCTGCAGTGTTACAGCCAAAAGAAAATGACATCTCGGTTTTTTACTAGCTCTTTATCATGTTTATTCATGGGCTGAAAACAAATAGAATCTGCTGGTATTATGGCTTACACGTGTTGATACACTGATAATTCCTAGAAGATCAATACTGACAACATCTCTGCACTACAGAGCAGGCATTGCTCTTGGGAATCAGAAAAGCCATGTTCAGTGTTATCTTTCCGATTACAAGAGAAAATTGTATCTAATATTATCACATCAGATATGGATTCTCTTCCAAGGATGACTAGAAAAATATTGTGCATTCATGTATTTGATATTTGTCGGTATTATCTGAAAGAATTAAGCGAGCTGGGATGTTGGTATTTTTTTCTACACCATATCCGTAATCTTTTAGAGATCTGTTACAATACAATAGTTTATAGCAAATATTATTAACTACTAGTATGTGCACTTGTGGAACTCATCTGATAATTGTTTTAAACTGCTAGCTTCACATGCAATATCTGCAACATAAAAACAATGTGTCTAGGCTTTAAACAGATAATTGTTACATGGGTATTAGGGTCCGTAGTTTTTTATTTTGACGTGTGCTTTTTTGGTGTGTCTATTTATCTTTTTCTTCTTCATATCAATATATTATTGAAATCACTTCAACATATCTTATTAAACCTCTCCCTGCTGAAGGCAACTTAAGTTGCCCGATCACAGGCAGAAATAGAACACTTTGATTTTATTCAGCAGTGAGAAGGTTAATAAGTGATATTTGATATTCTTGAATCCTTGCCAACTGAGGATTTATTTCAGATGTAATATATATACCGTAAATAAACTATGATCACTAAAATATCCAGATGAGAACCATATTATATATATTGAACTTTGAAAGTGACACTACCATCTATAATGAAACAAAAGGATAGTAAGAATAACAATAACAATTAATGTGAGTGTTAGAACAGAAAATCAGGCTACAATAATTAGGTTGTATTCAATAGGTACCTAATACATAGTTCTTGTACAAATATGTGTATTAACTAACCATAGACTACACCCTTGCCAAGGTTAGCGCTACGGTTACTTTATTTGTGGTGTTCATACAGGTGGGCCCTGGTTTATAACCTATAATCTATAAGGAAGTTCAAACTGACGTGAAGCTGAGAATTACGGTGGTGAGGCAACTATTTTCATATTTGCATGTTTCACACATTTGAAATACGCTGTGGGTGTACAAATATATCCTCCAAGTAAACCATCTTCCCTGTTAGTAAAAAAAGGTTATCTTAATACAGATGTTTTATTTATTAATCGAATTCATGTAAAAGAATGCATTTTTCTGTCGATTTGTGTATTGATTCCTACAAATCAACAATTCAATAGGCAAATAATAAAAGAAAAAAATCATATTATACAGGAAATTAAGAAAAGCAATTACATAGAACAAATATCTGCCAGAATGACATCCTGATTGGCAAGCCTTGACACAACATGCAATAACATCTTGCCATTAACTGTGGAGAAACTGTCACACTGAGATTTCTGAAGATGCTGAATGCTGGTGATGTGTTCCATGGCCAGAAACAGCCAGGGTATTGTTTCTCGAAGCTCTCATATCCACTATGAGACTATAACGCTCTCGAAAGTGCCTGATTGCCATGTATAATAGATTATTACAAGAGTGCCTATGGGCTCATAGTAGATATGAGAGCTTCGAAAAACGAGTGAGTGAATATGGAGTTTAACGTCTCTGCAGGAATCTTTCACCCATTTGCGACAATTCGAAAAACGATATCCCAGAAATAGACTGAGTGACTGAGTGAGTAAGTTATTGTTTTATGTCGCAGCAGGAATCTTTCACACATACACAAGTGAGTTAGTGAATATGGAGTTTAACGTTGCTGCGGGAATCTTTCACCCATTTGCGATGAACACATACATGACTATTATAATAAATAAATACATATAAAAGCAGTATGAAAAACATGCCAAACAAAATTTAATTAAAGTTGGAATAAATACGTGAATATAGAAAATGAGTTAGAAACTATTGGGTGAGTGAATCACAGTGGGAATCTTTCACATATATGTGATGAAGTAACTATTGATAAAGTGGAAGTAAAAATTTGAATACATTGAGTGATAATAACAGAGAACAATTTTACATTCTAATGTGTATTTTGTGCAAAAGGTAACAATCAGTATATGACTACAAGACGTGCATGAGCAAAGACAGAGGAAATATATTTCTAATAATAATAATAATAATAAGTGCATTTATATTGCGCCAAATCCATGCTTCAGAAGCATGCTCATAGCGCTACATTCAAAAGCCAATAGAAACAACAGTAACATGTAAATATTGCCAACAGTATAAGACCCAACTGTAATCCAAAACTAGTTCATGTCCATTGACAGACCAATGACCAAAAAGTGACAAAATTCCTCCACATTGATGTTACTTTTACTTCTATAAAAAGAAATCAGAAAAATCAATAAAAAAACAAACATGCTAAGCCTCAGTTCAATGATTTTTTTTCCTGATATTCAAACAATGTTTTCCATTAAAAACCCAATATAAAACCTTGCCTGATACATTGCAATTGAACAGTCGGCAGCTACCAGTATCAGTGAAAAATACTGTATATTATGTCTTAGTTCAGCTTCAGGTGGAATGGCATTTATCGTCTTTTAGCTTTGACATCTTCATATACAGTGACGGAAATCTCCCTTTTGAAAAGCTATCTGATCATTCAAGTACTGTTACATCTAGAGACAGTATTTTCTGATTAAAAGAAAACTAATATTCCAGAATCTTGTGCACAAGCATATCCTACGGCTCTCCTAGAGGCTGTCTGTTATTACCACGCAACAATTCAGATCTGGGGACCATTGCACGGAATGATCGTAACGCTACGAGGGTCGGTAAATTGCCTATTGAAGCATCAGAGCTATGACTCTTGTGGTGTTACAATAGCTTTTGTGAAACAGATCTCTCCTGGTATAATTGATTTCACTTTCTAAATTCTTTGAAGGCAAAACGACGACTTACGAATTCTTTGAATATGACAATAATAAATCTTGGGCATGCCTGGCATTTTCAGTGGAAATTATGTCATTGATGAAAAAAATGTACATGTATGATATTATTATATACAGTGTAGCAACATGAATTGGGGGGGGGGGGGGGGGGGGG
>JAUTBV010091220.1:0-18362 GCA_032361325.1 Lepetodrilus fucensis | reverse complement strand
CACACATATATATATATATATATATATATATATATATTCTTAAAATCAATACTCAGGAATTATTCATAAATATGGCTAGGGGCCTACTGTATGCAGTTTGATTTGTGAATATATAATAGGCGTAACATATGTGCATGCATGCAGTGCATATGTGTTTACATATTGAATAACACGAACCGATGTATACACACGCCCATGAATGCTGTGCAATAAGTCTGGTATACTATATATTGGGCATGTAGGAATATTTAAAGTATTCACTATATTTATTGTTGTTCTAAGTGGAAATAGTAGATTGACGAGTTTACGGGATGTGTCACGTATGTGATTCATTAGCACGTGCAACACGTGCCCGCTTCCCACTGCATTGATGATACGTCATCAATGATTAAGGATGACGTTGATGCGTCATCTCAACTCATTCCAAGGTCAAGGTTCAGGTCACATAACAGCGTCTTCACGCTAACGAGCTGCACCGCTCAGATTACTTGAACCTTGAAATATCAAAGAAACGTAACGACATAGCATTCCATGTAGAAACTTTTCAAGATAAAAGAGACTCGCAGATGTTAATTACGACATGGACATTCTGCATGTAATTAACGATCAATTTGGTGTGTGCACGAATCTCAATTCCGACCACGGGTCGCTGATCACCTCGTGAATAATGTAGCTTTATGTCCTATAACTTTGTCAGCTTTATAACATGTTTTATAGCTCGAGAACAGCCATGCTATTAGACTACAAGAGGATCCATCTCCATTCAACAGGCGCCGATCAATATTTGCAGTAGCAGCGCTGGAGTCGTGTATTCACCACTGTCTGTGCCATCCGCTCCAATGCTTTAGACGATCGGCAATGTGTACGCCAGCTAGGTCCATGTGCAAATATACCCTAGTCGTAGGATACCATGCAGCGCCTGCGCTGCATTATCGAGCAGAAACAGGTCGCATTTCTATCCTAGGAGAATCCTCGCGCATCGCATCCTCGGCGGCCGGGCGCTGGCTATTGTAATACGGTGGGCACACGTACATTATACACACACATGTACACCGCATTCCGGTGAACGAGTCACGCCCAGGATATGGAAGAGAATAGCGGTAACTGAGATCAGAAGAACCGTTAACGTCATTGTACAAGGGAGCAGAGGAGAAGCTAGGGCCAGGCCGACCGTGTAGCGAGAGCTAGAGAGATCTGTGGCACCTGACTCGAAGCGAGCGCCGCCGCTGTATTATTGACCTAACCCGTGAAGATTATCATAAATATTGCACGTTGCCCTGGCAACCTTGCTCTAAGGCAGGGAGCCCGTCGGTACGCAATGTCGTAGTGGTAGGGACATCCGCGAGAGCCATGGACGTCTCCCAACAGCCACAGCCGGTCAGAAGGTAGGTGGGGCAGGGGTCGGGCGTCCTAGGGAAGGGGAGAGGACCCCGAGGGTGAGGCAGGACGGGCGTGGGGGGTCGGGGAAGGGGGTTAAGGGCCGACGTCACCTGAGCGATGGCTTCCATTTTGACCAACAGTGCCGGTTGTCTAGTTCTTCCAAATGTCAGAACTAGGCAGGTTTATTGAGGGAATATTCTAACAATACAATGGATTGATGTGTGTGGCGTCTTTAATAACATCCCTGTCACAGGTGTGGTTTGAATCTTGCATTGCTAGTATGTTGATTATTCAGGTCGGCCAGACTTGGTGCCAGCTCTTCAACTCCAATAAGACACTACACGCATGTCGACCACGTTTATCCATCCATTGGTGCTTGTCTCCCTTTAAAGAATGTACTAGATCATTTTTCGAGCGATTGCGTCATAGTTCAAAGCTATTATGTAACATTTAATCTTCTGCGAGTATGATTACGACCTAAACGATATATCGTTCATGTATACCTGTTAAGATGTCAACACTGCATCACGTGATAGCTGTGCCCGGGGGGAAGGAAAAATGGAGAGGGGGTGGGGGGCTCGCAGATCTGTATTGTAAGCTAGGTTGCACCTGACCATTCCTCAGCGGAATTGTTTCCTGTCAGGAATGTCTAAATAACACGGTGCCGCGGGGCTCCTCATTCCGCGTACACCTGTATACAGGTGTGTGGTACTTGTAGAGTTAAACGCTACAAGATGGCGTCTAAAGATAGGCCTTTCATGAACCGTTGTCCGTCACGAATCTTCATCAACGTGTAATGGCACCGTACGCACCAGGTCCATCGCCAGCTTATCTGAAATGTCATGTGGCCGTTGTACTTGGCGATTCTGGCATCAGGGTGAGCACGCGGTCGATAAGGTGGAACACGTACGTGTGTGTCAAGTTTCCGTGGCTCAACACACTCGTAACCACATTCCGAAGTGTTCCATTCCAGATAAGAATTATAATGCGCATTTGTTTTCATCCCATTTCGAAATGCCTTTGTTATTCTTCTTATTCATGGCAATAATGAATAACAGTGTGTGTTCTATGGGCGGAATATCAACAACGTCCTTAGAACTGTGTTATGTGTAGCCGGAAATTCTTCTGGCATTTCATGCTGGCAATAAGCATATCAAAAACATTGCTTATGGTCAGCAGGGAAACATCAGAGCATCGTTTTTCTGGACTGTTTCACGAAGCTCTTATATCTACTACGATACCATGATCAAATACTCTCGTAGCAAGCACTTATACCATGGCGACAAGGCACAAGATATCTAGAGTGCCATACGCTGGTCTTATATGTAGTGGATATATGAGAACTTCAAGAAACGATACCCTAAGAAACATATTTTATGTAAAGAAGAAGTAATAATATGAAATTAAACAAGTGATGTTGCTGCTCATATGCGTGAGATTATAAGAATCCATGGACTAGAAAAAGTACACCTAAAGGTGGTGGAACTTTCGACCAGAATAATTATACTCAACATAAGAAATTAAATATATTTTACATTCTTTCTACCAGAGTTCGGAACTCGATTGGAAGAATCTTGCACCATGCACCAGGTTCTTCCAATGTAAGTTCTTGAAGACTATCGTTTCTCGAAGCCCTCATATCCATTATAATAATAATAAGCTAGTTTATGATCCCCATGTATTAGAGATCGCTACGAGAGTCCTTAAGGTTTCGTAGAAGATATGTGAGCTTCGAGGAGAGAAACGATACCCTGTATAGACGTTTGTATTTTCTTTGTTATTAAAACAATATCAAACTATATTTGTCCAAAAGTGTTACTGTGGCTTAATTAATTTCGTTGAGTATATAATTGGCTGTTGACATTTTCACGCCGTGCAACGAGTGAAAGTAATCATGTCGAGAATATGCAAATTAACCCACAGGTGACCAGGGTCGATATCAAAGCCAAAGATAATTACCGACGGGCATGTTAATTAAAGAGTTAGACGCTAATTGCAGGACATAATTAATTAGAGACATCGATGCCCAAAATAGACCTTGTCGTTAGAATAACCGGTGTTATAAACTCGTTCTGTATGCTTACGAATAGCTTGATGTCTGGTAGGGAAAGGTATCCAGACAGTATCAGTTTTCGCTCTTGTCTTTTTTTTTCTTCTAATTAAATATTTGACCGAAACCCGACACGTACAGCTATAGAATATATCCAGACAGAGTTAGGTTTCGGATCTGACAACAGAACAAATAATCGATTACCCGTATGTCAATATGTGTTGCCATTCTAGGCCTACGCATGAAAAAAATGTAGGCCTACAATTATTGATAGCAAGAGTATACAATGGCAATTGAAACTATGACCCCACATTATACTATGTGTCAAGACATTAGCATAAATTATTTTAGAAGAGGTTGACATGGTTTAAGAATACGTGGAGCGTGGTGGGCTAGCGGTAGCGGGTTCGAGCCTAGCTCATGCCATCATGTAGCCCTCTTGAGCAAAGTGTTTAGATACACACTGCTCCAGTCCATCCATCTGTAAAATGGGTACCCGGTAGGAACAGACGTAATTGTGAATGTTAAGACTATATCGTCTGATAAACGGCTGCTTGGGTTGTATAACATACTCCCTAGGAAGTTGAGAATGTGAAATGAGTGCACATTGATCAATTGACCGTGATAATGATGTAGTGTTTAGCGTTTCGAGCATGTGGGTCAGTATGGGGTCATGCACTTTTACCTTCTCCTTGCTGGATTAAACACAGACTCTGCTATTTAGGGCATCTCCGATTGCCTTTAGCATGGAGCGTGTTAAAGACCTACTAGGTACTATTTATTTTAAGGGAGAGATAAAAATCAAACATGAATCTGATTACAATTGATAACATTTCAGTTTTCATTCATAATATAGTTCTCCGGTTGCGGTGTTCTACTGTCAAATATTGCCTATCTGAGTAGCATCAGTTTCGGTTATGATTTTAATGAGTTCTTTATTTAGAATCTATTCTTACCTATGCACGGATACATACGTGTTGCCTGTTTGTATGAGAAAAGTACAATGGTATAGCAATTCTCCTGAACGTCCAATGACAATGAAACCATACACATGACAACATATAACACATTTATAAGGCCAGTGGCCATCTTTAATGACTTTGCGTTATTGATTTGACTTTCGTCTGAATCATCTTCAGAGATAGAGACAGCTGAATATTTCAGACACATGGTGCCATAATTAAAGCATAGTGTACACAAACACATGCAGGGGAGGTTAACAGAACGGCGAAATCCAAATTAAGGTAGAAGACAAACAAAGTGTGAACACGTATTGCTTTATCAGGCAACATATGCCGTGCATTAACCATTCAAACAGCTCGTTACTTATTAATAGGAACACCTGTGACATATTATTCATGAGGTGCCTTATGTTAAACGCCGGTGCTGCTTATTAATCATCTTCCACAGTTAAAAATATCCCCGGAGTTAATAATCTTGAAATATCATATTGACCAGAATACGTAATTCTGGAAATCGACCTTTAATGTCTTTATTGCACATTAATATTTCCGTGTGAATATGAATCGATATTTTATGTATTATTTCGGGAAAGTATGTGGGAAGGTTAGAATTGTATACTATAAATATGTTATAATAATACTCGACTAAATGAGTTCATTTACTGTATTTACGAGTTAATGTATTTACCATAACGCAAACGCCATTATGTAAGCAACTAGAGACAGCTGCGCCTAATATGTAATGTATGTCATGGTTATCGTTGCTGAAGAACAGTTCATGAGATATGGATCGTTCTAGCTTGTTATATTAGCAACGTAACAGTATGGACCCATGTCATTTTCTCTGAAAGATTCCAAACGCTGATAATTTGTCAGAATATGGCTCACTCTTGTATCTTCAGTATTATCAATATGACACTCAATCATTTTTACGAGATGTGAACTAAATTTACAATTCCCTCATATTTCATAACTATTACGTGCGAAAACATGCTTCAATAAATAATTGGTTTGACTTGTAGCTATAGCTTGGACATATTTATGAATATTTTATGCACCAAAAAGATCATGTTTCCGTGTATGAAAGGTTAATCAAAGTTTTAATAGTGTTGTCAATCTTAGGAAGAATTGCAGAAATACCGGTATCGTCATAGTTGATAGTGGGCCTAATATAAAAACACCTTACAGGTTGTAATAGGTCATGCTGTTGATAATTAAAACATGCAGACACGACCGGGGTGACGACGAAATTGAATAAAGATTAATAATATAGGACTCCTCGATATTTCGACAGCTAATTAAGGAGGCATAGCACATTTTATCATTATGAACGGTGGCTGTATCGTCCGTAGAAAAAGTACGTTTTGCACATGTTCCATTGTCTGTGTCCTAGTGTTTTTGTATGTTCAGTAATATGAGTGGTATTTTCTTCCAAATGAAGTGGGTTCCATGCAGTTTAATTGCAATCTAAAAATATATCACTACACCTGTATGTCAGGAAGGTGTATGGATCTCCAATGTGAGGTTGTTTGGTCACTTTCGGTCGTAGTGCAGACGTGAGTTGATGTTGATTGTCATGCTTGTCTTTGACTGCATTTAGCTAATTTCTGGCCCGATTGACCCTCCCTGTATTTCTCTGTATATAAATAACTGGGCCTTTCTGTATACAAGTGGATGTAAAGCTAGTGCATGTTGAATGAAGAGTTTTGCATCAGCAGCCTCTCGAACCAAGCTGATTTATATGATAAATGATAGTGGAAAAGAACTGTGGTATGCCCCCTAAATCTTGTATACAGCCAATTAATAAAATAAATTTCAGAATGCACATTTGTAACATGTAGTTTGATTTAATTTAATACTTGGAAGTATGCTTGAAGATATTAGAATACTATCTATATAGCTGAATCACAACTTTCAGTAAAGGTCTATGGTTAGTAGTCAGCCTAGTTCCAATATATAAAAGACTATAATAAATGTTCAGGCAAAGTTGCAACCAAAGTCTGATTAAAATAAGAAGTGAAAATTAATCTCCCCAGATATATTAGTAGGCTACTTTGGAGAGTCGCTAGTTCGCTAGTTGTAGTGATTTATCTCACCAAATATATATAGTCGCAAATGCGATTCCCGCAGCGACGTTAATTAAACTCCATATTCACCCACTCGCTCAATCCGACCAAATATACGAAGAGCAAAAACCGATATCGGATTTTAATGAAATTGGTGACAACCGTGGCCTAAATCATGAGGAACCACAGTAAATTTCGTTATTGTCCTACGCCTAGTACAACGCAAAGAAATGTCGGTCATCCGATCACAGCGGAATAGTGTTCATGGCCCGTCCTTCTCAGGTCCATTCTCAATATATGCTCAACACAAACCAGTAAAATAAACCAGTAGATATGCACTATATACGTTTACTGGTCTACCAAGGCGACAAACGGATATACATGCTATATTACAAAAAAGCTTACATGAGTTCAACCATTGGAACAAACGAACATATAGTGCATGGCAGATTCTGGACATGGTTGACGGTAACATATGGATATTTGTTCATTACGGAAAGTTCAATGGGTTCGCCCATGGTAATGTTGTTAAGAGGCGATTAATTTACACGTAAATTGGTTTGGTTAATCGAGTGAATTCGTTGTGCTTTACTTCATCTAAATATGATAGAGTTGGGATTATCGCGTTTGAATTGACGTAGCAGTAAAATATTATTTATTATTTATTTATTATTATTACTACATTATTATTAATTACTCCAGTTAATGGAGTAACGTCAACTCATTTCACCTTCTCAACTCCCTGGGGGAGTATACAACCCAAGCTTCCATTTAAATGCACTATTGGTTGACATTCTCAATTCCGTCTCATCCTTCTTGTATAGGTATGATAACATTATTAACTCATTTCTTTGTTCTTCTGAATGTGTTGATACGAGGCGGACAAGCTGTACTTCCCTGGCTAGGCTATGATTGAAGCATAAACACTTTCGAACATTATACCAAACGTTTGTTTTTCTTTATTGCAGGCTGAACAGCAATGAGAACCCTTTCCTGCCAGGAGGTGAACTGGACAAAGAGACGGATGACCTGCTGAAGCGAGCCACCATTATCAGGGATCAATTTTTATTGGATGATGAAGCCAAGAGACGTCTGCTGGACCAGCAATCCAGTCCCCCTGGCGACAGCAATGTGGTGCAAGAAGGACAGATAACTCCAGCCCACACCAGTCCTGTGGCGAGATCCAAAGAAAACGGCCAGTCAGGAGAACCTTCTTCTCCTGGGTCTGCGCGCGCAGACTCGACCAAGGACGCATCCGGTTCGCCCGAATCCCCCGGTTCCCCACAAACTCGCTCTGCTGTGCCAAAGGACAAGAAAAAGGGGAATAAGTGTTGTAGCATCATGTAGCATCCGGACATGCGCAGTGAACTGTCATCCATGCATCATCATGATAGGTGTATGTATGTCTGGACTGCTTCGACAGACAGACAAACGGGCGGGCAGACGGATGAATTTTTTTTGAAGATCCGAGCTTCCATCTAAGGATACTGGATCTGTGGTGCGTGTTCCTACTGGAGTCTGGAATCTGGAAGCTGGTCACCATCCATTATTACGGCATTGCAAATTTACAGAGTGGGACTTCCTGACCGCTCTTGTGCATGTTTCTATCCAATGTGCAGTTGTCTTTGTGACCTTTCTTCACGTAACAAGTTCAAAGGACGCGCCTACGCAGTCGGACACGCACTTTGATGACCGCGGATACCTATGAAACGCTTTTTTGTTCATTTGAGAAAGCTTGTGTCAGCACAGTCCTGTCGGAGATTAAAGATTCGCAGACAACACCAGGGTTAAAACCAGAAATATCCACAAACCAAGTCATCGCAAGAAACAAATGTACATGAAAGATGTGCATTGCACCAGTAGTTAACCCATTGCATCCAACTATAGGAAATATCCTGTAGACGTAACGTTCGCCAGTTCTCGCGCGACTTCGACCATATATAGAAACGTGGTCATTCGCTTACTTTACGTAGTCTGCAGACTGCAAAATTTGGATCTATGTGATATGCAAGCACGCTGAATGATGGAAGTTCTATATCGATGAGGCGCCTTTGCTAGGCGTCTCCGCTAAGCGTCTCGGCGACGTCATGTGCACTGTCGTCTCGGCACATAATTTACGCCAGGGGCGTAACTGATAATGTTGTAAGTCTCACTACGTCCTGGATTAAATCCAATAATTGTATCTATAAGCTCGGTGACGTCAAGAAGACGTTTCAGGGGATTTATTTATTGTGTATCGCATTGTTGTGGATTTCCGAGTCGTTGTGTCCACATCCTATTTATTGGGTGGGGGATAGGGGATGGAGACATAGGGGTGGGGTCGGGCGAAAGAGCTTGTAGTACCGGACTCTGCTTAAATATAATTTGTTTTGTATTATTTATTTTTAGAATGAAACAGCAATTAAGTCGTATTCAGATTTATTTGCATAAAGTCTTTTTTAAATCTGAGAAAAATGTGTATTTGTATTTTTTGGCAACTTTTCCTCAAAAGAGACATCTTATGTGGAATACGAAATGTAAAGAAGATATAACAGACAATAAGAACTATACAGCATAGGAAATATTACAGAAAATGTATCACTGTGCATGTGATTACAAACTCTTCCACAGTGTCGTATGCATATTTACACATGTCTTCTTAGAGCAAAGCGGAGTTCCTTGCCGCTGCCATGAGCCTGAACCTATAATGATGAACCAAGAGGTACAAGTGAAGAAAAATACGTTATTGGACTCTTATTTTTATAATTCAAATTCATCTTTCTCTACGCTGACTACGGGGAAGAACATTCCGGGTCCCGAATTGGAATTGAAAAGCTTGACCTGCATGTTATCGTTCCCCGAAGCTCTCGTATACATCATGGCGCTCTCGTGTCCAGTACGAGATCATAGCACCCTCTCTACTCGTATATATATATTTCTTGCCGATAGCTACGAGAGCATAATGATATCTTGAAGACTACGAGCGCTTCATGGAATGGTACTCCTGTATTGATGGCAGTAGACACACAAATCATTGTTAATTATTTCTGCTGAAGTGTATCAGGTCCCGTGTATCATCCAATGTCCTCAATGCACACTGTATTTTTATGAAAGTGCAACTTATCACGAAACTCCAACATTACTGTCGTCTAGCGTAATTATATAATACAAAATACCAGTAGATGTGCAATATTAGCTGTGTCGTGCCAGGCTTACTAATACCAAGCAGGAAGTTATAATAATTGCGATGTATCTGAGAATATAGTCTACTATAAGGCCATAGTTATTTATTTCTTGATTTACGGTTTTTCTGTGATCCCTTTTGGCTCTGGCGCTCGAAAATATATATACATATAATTTGATATTTTGGCCAGTCGGTCGGGTACAATATATAAAATTAAAATAATTGGAGATAATTAATGATCTGTTGACAGAAAATATATATAATAACATATAAATATAAATGTCAATAATCTTGTTAAACACATGGGCGCGTTCAAAGACGCAAGCGGCTTGCAAGCCACTTAGCTAAACTGATTCCCTGTCCCATCTACGGTTCATACAATTCCTGAGACAGTAGCTAGTTTGGTACGCCGCTTGCGTCTTTGAACGCGCCCCAGTACTCATAAGTTTTTTAGGTGTGAATACTTGTCAATTGCAGTAATTGTTATACATTAAACTTTTATTTTAATCAAATTGGCTTCAACTTTGTTTCCATCATTGCCAAACGGTTTTTGTTTATGTTCAAGTATGGGTTATACGACCTTTTTCTTCACCAGTTATTATTATAATTTTCAAAAGACCTGTGTACCATTGGCGGAATATAATAAAAATAAAAATAATATTTTCCAAATTGGAAACTATTAGGTCAGCGGATCCGTACACCAAGGAATCAAATAACTATGGCCTAACATAGAAAACAACAGAACCAGCGCTATTATTAAATGTATCGGCTTACCTACTTTCACCTCAAATATGAACAGTCACAATCATCTATCAAATACAAATGAGAGCTAGGGTGTCATGTAAAGCCAGGTGCGGCATTTTTAATACGTTTTTTTTTATCAGAGGTAACATAACGCCGCTACACCGGCTAATGCTTCGTTGCTATGCGATGATGTCTGGAACTGCGTCGCAGAATTTCTCTCGATCCCACGGTTTAATATCCTGCAGTTAGATTGAATACCATGCTGTGATCTCATATGAGATAACAGCATTGCTGCAGTCAGACTGACACAGAAGAGTTAATAATGCGTCCATATGCGAGCCGTCCAGGTGCCCGTTGCACGACGCTCTTGTAGGCTACAACTATTGTAACGTCAACGCATTATATTGTGGCGGGAGCCCAGTTACAACTATTGTAGCACCACAAGAGCGTCGTGCAACGGGCACCTGGACGAAGTACTCTAGCAATAAGATACATTAGGTTCAGGACAAAGTCTCCATATAATAGTGTAATGTTTCTATACTATGCGCTATATGGATATCGATATAGCTGAATGCATATAATGATGCGATAGACGTCTGGATTTCTCGACTACAATACGTTATACGCTATACTATCAAAACGATAGTCATACTGTCGTAATTTGGAAATATCGCAAGAATATAGATAACCTATTTGGCATAATTGCTTCAATGTCTAGGCTAATGGTTATACTCCAGTGCTAAAATGACCATTTTGACGTAATTTTGAAATAACACAAAAACAGAGATATTTGGCATTATTGCTTCATGTTATTGGTCTACTCCAGCAAAATTACCATTCTGATGCAATTTGGAAATATCACGTGTATAGATATGTGACATCCTATAGCTTGACACACAGACATTTCTCCACGCTAAACTCTAGCAAAATGACAGTCGACCATTAATAGCGCAAGCATTATGGAGACGATGCAACCAGTTAACATATACTAGTAGACCTATAGTTGGCCACGTTCCGGTTCAGTAGAGACTAGAGAGGCATTGACCATTTAGACTAATAGTTTCAGAGGATGTGATATCTGCGTAAATGCCTCGTCTGAACTAGAAGCTTATACCGGTTTTGAAGGTTGACAACCATCACAGTTGGACATTGGAAGCAAAGGAAGTCCATGTCATAATCATACCAAATGGGTTAGGACATCCTGGATGGTTTCCGGTCAGGTGGATGGGTCTAAACCCATACAATCGTACAACACGTCAATATGACAAGTCTTGACCGAGGTGGAACCGTTATTGTGGATTAGGTCAATCTCGTCAACTTAATATCCGAAGTGGACGTTCTTAAGATATATTGGACAGTCGCAAGTTGTCATCTCCATATATACCGACAGCTACTGATGGGAGCGGACGAAGTGATCTGATTTTAATGAAATTGGAATTAACTTCATAATGATTGGACTATCTATGATCTCAAATGTGTCGGGCATTGGGTCCAGATTGATGTAAATGTGTTAATGCAGTAAGTACGTTCTTGCAATACAAAATATCATGTATACATTTCTAATACTAGTATACAGTCGAAAGATCATTATTGTACATACAAATTCAGATCAAACTTCAGATCCTAGTACATGTGCATGTATCATTTCCGCGTTTTTTTAAAAAAATAGGTCAAATAGACAATTTCTTGAAACTATTTGTTTTATTTGGGGCCATTTAGAGCCACTTTCAATATTCTTTCACATACATAGCACGGCTTGTAAGCTGGGGCCAGGAGGAAACTCGCAACGTCCGTAGCGCAAAGTGTTGCAGTAAACCTGCGATAACTGCATTGCCATGGTACAGACAACGCATCCTATCATAATCGCGTCAGAAAGGTATAACTATTGCGAACATTTACTCCCGGGACGGGATTTGAACCCGGGGCCTTTGGCTCCCAAAGTCCAATGTTCATAGAAGAACGAAATTAATGTCTCGCCAACTGGGATATATGTCACATTTTACAATTTGTTCCAATCCAATGCGATATTTTGTCAATTGTATACACTTGATTCAACTCTATAAAAACACTGAGCAGTTTATTGCATGGCATTACAGATTTGGTTTCAACAGTAAAATACATACGAATATTATACTAATGAAAACAGATTCCTGAGCAAGTTTGGAAGCACGAACAAACAACTACATATAATAGTCTATATTCGTTGTAAAATATTTCATACAGAAGAAATTGAAGCAATAAATATTATATAACTAAAATTGATTTTCTGTTCGTTTCTGCTACTCAAAAAGCTACCGGAAACGAACCAAGAGAAAACATACAAAACCTCATTGTCTAAACGTATTAACTGCGATATAAAATATACCTCGATCAATAATACCTTTCACAACCGCTATAGTAGCTCAGTGTGTTGAAGTTAATTTAATAAAATTATTCTATGTAATGTCTGGTTTTATAGAAAAATATGAAAATGCATTCACAATTCCACATACCCGGTATATAGAAAACAGTGCAATTATTAAACATATGACAATATAAAAAAATAATATAGTGGGTGGAATTGGGGGAATATTATCTTTGATTTACTTGTGGACAGGTTCTCATATACTGTATACAAACATTCAACCACATACACCAAATATCACAGCCATGTGACACGTGACAGACCATTCAAACTTGAGAAATGATAATGCATGTCTTCTAAAACTTAAAATATGATATTCTAATTCGGCATTGTAGCTTGCAGACAGACACACAATAACGGGCAATATAAGGCAGTCGTTGTTAAATTTAAATACACACAAAAAGTGACATTATTTAAGTATTTTCTAAATCCATTATATACCAATACCTATACTAGAATACGTTCATTAAAATATATATATCTCCATTAGTTATAAATATACTTAATGCGACCCGTTGGACAACAACTTTTTTCCAATCCATTTCTGACGCATAAAATGTGCTTAGCCTAAATCTACTATTTTCTTAACATGTTAAATACTTTCAAAAAAGATTAATTTTGGGTGGGGTGAGGAGGGGTAGGGTGGGACATGGGTCAGAGGATGCACGAGGCCATACATTGATTGTACTCATCAATGTAAAGATATTGAATCGCACACACCTGTGAACAGTAACAGAGATTACCGCACTTTGGGTCAAGGTCGTATAGGACCGTATTATACTGGAGATAACGTTTAAAAGCGGGACTCTTTTCTCCGAACTGCGTCGTAAGGTACATGAAACTTTCGGCGCTGCAGTCGGGAATTTTGTAGGCGGTCGTAGCACGATATTCCTCCGCCCATTTGGCATGACCTGGGTTTTGATTGGCCAGGGTAAGGTTTAGGTAATACTGGTAGTAGTCTTTAATCTGCCCTGTGGTGTGTGAGTATTGGTAGAGCCTCACCCCGGGGTTGTTCGCCCCTACTCCCGGTAGTGGACTCTTCCAGGGCGTGATGGCGGGGCTGAGAAACATCACACTTCTCACGTGGCCCGAGGCTGAGGGAATAAAAAAAGAAATCGTCAGATTAACAGAAAACGCTTGACAAAATGCCAGGTCACCCTTTGCTATTATTGGTATTGGAAGCATTGGATGAAGTTGGTGTAGCTTGTTCACTAAGAGACGCTCTTGTAGGTACCATCGAGAAGAGATACCAGGGTATCGTTCTCTTAGCCGCTAAGAGACCATAACAATATATTTGCCGATAGCTAATACATTGCTAAGAGAATGCTATGGTCCCTTAGCGGCTAAGAGAGCTTCGAGAAAGGATACCCAGAGCGATATGGCCACTTAGTGGACACGAGACCTTCATGAAATGGTTCCTAGAACAATAACATTTCGTATGGTAGTTTCAAGGATATGATCTTCTGCTAGATCTGGGTCCATGTATGGATAATTTAATAAAATATCATTTAGGGAATAACCTTTTCAGAGAAACGTTACATTTATTATATTAGCCATTTATAACTTAATAACCTAAACGCTTCATGCATACTGTAGTTATACAGATTCAACATCAATGGGAACCTTATCACTAACACTACGTTAGATTGTATGAACAAACTGATGACGCCATTATTGGCTGGTGAGCTATCTGGTACCGCATCCAGTAAAAGCACCATGGAAAGAAACACATTTAACAAAATATTTTATGCTTTGATCGTTAAGGTCCTTACAGACCATAGGCGAGCGATTTAGATTCTATTGAAATTTGTCGTTGCGAATTTCGCTTTTGTCAATTAGTGTGCAAGCATACTGCAGTATAGATAAATGATACGGTTCTATCTCAGAACGTAAATCGCCGGGTTTGTCATCGTGAAATTCGCTTCCGGTGTGCAAGGACCTTTAGTGTTGCGCTGCGGGAATCGTTCACCAATATACTATAGACAAGCACCAGCACTCACGAGTAGAATCCTTGAGGAGTCTAAATGAGTCCGTGTGCTCGTGGCCACAGAAGTGGGCAACAATGGTGGCCGAGAACTCCTGGACGAGCTGCAGGTACTGACGGTTGAAGCGGGGGTAGAACCAGGTCATGTTCTTCAGCCGCTCGAACGATCCTGGGCAGATGTGGGCCACCACGTATACCTGATGTCAAACCAAGAAACATGCCAGTGACGTGCAAAGACTGTAAATGCACCAACTGCATATGAAACTGCGCACGTAAACTAACGTAGGGCTAAGAAAACGGACGTCGGACACCATGAAGCATGAATACCGTATGTCTACACTCTTCATGAATCCAGACGAATTATTTATGACAGTTGGTGCATTTCAACGTCACTGGACTGGACTAACTTTACGTAGGATAAGGGAGCATGCCAGATCATCCTCGAAAACACAGGCCGTTATGACTACACTAATAGCCTGGGTTTTCGAGGATGATGCCAGATAAGAAATGTTCAAAGGTACGCAACCGTATACAGTAAACAGGAAAAAATGTGTCATGGTGGAAGACATTGCGCCAATTATTTCGTAAACATTAAAATCAAACGTATTTCAAACTGGACAATCGTGACCGAAGACATCGCACTAATGATATACCGCTAGGAAATGTACATACTCATCATGGCCAAATACTAGTACTAGTAGTAGTAATATATTACTCATCCGGATAGTAAACTGGACAAGAAGGCATTGCACCAATGATATAGTAAGCTTACATACATATCATAGTCAAATATATGTACGTATCTTTCTCAACCATGTAGCAAATGTTATGTATTAGCCCGACTTCAGAGGTTGGAGACGCATATATATATAGCTATGGTTTCCTGTCTTAGATTCTCAATGATTCTGTGACATTGAACTGACGTTGAAAGCCATGCCTTTGGGCCGTTACTAGAAGTAACAGGTCACCTCACAGGTTCTGAGAATTGCATAGTGCCTAGCCAATCTCTTAAAATCATATTCGAAACTTTCGCTCAGATATTTGGGCACTCATTAAGCAAAATAATGTTAAAATACTTAAGGAGCGAACCGAGATATGATTTTAATTAGATTGGTGCCTGGGCGACCAGCTTTAAGTGGGCATAGGAGCTCAGCTATAATATATTATGATCGTTTATGATCGTTTATGATCGTTTATGATCGTTTATGCATTTGCCACTTAAAATAATCTCCTCACTTCACTTGATGCTATAAGAGTGACTTCTTTTTTATTTGTTTGAGAAACTAGTAAATATCTTCTAAATACCATGTACCATGGACATTGAAGATAGCCAAAGATAATTAGTGGTTATCAGTTTATGGAGAATTCTGAGCTAATACCAACTTCCCACATGAACACTTTATAAAACTCTGGTATCCACTGAGACACCTTAGTACTCCAGTAGTGATCACTGATAAATAAACTGTCTGGCCTACCAGGGTACGCTTAACTGTCTGGCCTACCAGGGTACGCTTAACTGTCTGGCCTACCAGGGTACGCTTCACTGTCTGGCCTACCAATGTACTAGACTGTCTGGCCAACTATGGGGGCATACCACAGGGTTTTTTCACTATCATTTATCATATAAATCAGCTTGGTTCGAGAGGCTGCTGATGCAACACTATTCGTTCAACATGCACTAGCTTTACATCCACTTATAGGCCCAGTTATTTATATACAGTGAAATAACTTGGGGTGTCAAGGGCCAGAATTGAGCTAAATAGGGTGAAAAACAAGCATGACAATCAACAACAGCTCACATGTCTGCACTACAATCGAAAGTGACCGAACAACCTCACATTGCAGATCCATACACCTTCCTGACATACAGGTGTAGTGATATATTTTTAGATGGAACCCACTTCATTTGGAAGAAAATACCACTCATATTATTTAACATACAAAAACACTAGGGCACAAGACAATGGAACATGTGCAAAAAGTACTTTTTGACGGACTATACGTCAGCCATTGTTGATAATGATATACTGTGCTATGCCCCCTATGGTACTTAAAACTGTCTGGCCTACTAGGGTACCATACTGCTGGCCTACCTTCTGTTTATTTGTCCGAGCATCAGACAGTTGTCGCTTCAGCCAGGACATCTGACTGTTGGGATCTGGGTCTGTGACCACCAGTTTGTTCATGGAATACCATGTGTTAGAGTTGAGGACGACCAGCTTTACTCCCTGTCCCAGAGACCTGGAATAGTAGCCGCCTGCCAGCACAGGAATACCACAGGATTACCAATTAACATTATTAATTTAGTTCATTCATGAAAAGGTGTATTTTTAGTTTATTTCTTTATTTTTCTTTTATTTCTTTTTTCTATTGTTTGTATTTGTATTTGTATTTCTTTTTATTAAAAAAAATATTTATAAGTTAATTAAAACTATTTAATTATAAATATAAAATAATAATAATAAGATTGTATTACATACATAACATCAGTATATTGATTTAATTATGATAGCGCTATTGATTAAAATAATAATTAATGACTTAGTTCAATGGTGGGGACTTTGACAAAATTAAAAAGCATATTTTCTGAAAATAAATTATTCAATACATATTGACAATGATAATGATAGAATTTGTGCTATAAACAATATGATGGTTAGATTCTCCAAGATGGGACATAACTAAGTGTTGCAGTGGGGGGGAAATAAAACTTTGGATCACCTAAAATAAACTGCTGTTGTTCCTTGGCTGCCAGAAGTTGAGACCAGTTCCCCTTCTTGAGGATGTTACCATAGTAACCGTTGTCCTTCCCTGCTATGGGCATCTGATTGGCTGGGAATGCATCATGGTTGCCAAGCAATGGGACAATAGGGATCCCTGGGAATGTTTGTACCAGCAGAGTGGTGATTTTGTTGATGAGAGTGTAGACGTCATTGACGGATTTCTCATCCTGGTGGGGAACTGTATCACTGGGAATCATATAAAACAAGATTGACTTGAAGATTGAGTTACTAGTAAATATATATAAATTGTGCATGAAATGAGAATGATCAAATAATGAAAAATACAAAAGAAATTATGCATTGATTATAATAACATTTCTAACAAAGGTAGATAAAATATTTAGTTGTATATCTGGGGGAATTCAATTCCATGAAGTTTTCAGTCAAATGAAGGCTTTTCCAGATATATATGAAGTATGATATATGAAGTATGATACAAGCATTAACAACTTCAGTAATACATATATTTAAGTATACAAATTAAAGGAAATACTATCTCACCCAGTCCACAAAATGAAATCAGGTTTACTCTCGACATTTTTCATTTCTGAAATCGCTGAACCAACCAGATTCCACGGGGCGTCACAATTGTAGTTTCCATAGAAACCAAGAGTTCCACTTGTGTTGCCATTGTAATGACATGCTTTCTTGACATCCCCTTTAATGCTGTAGTTGGGGTCAAAGTGCACATCAGTCAGATGCCAGAAAGTGCCTTTTAATGAATAAACATGGTAACTTTGATATTTTATAGTATATGAAACAGGGGATCATTCCGATCACCCTGGGATTCGAACCCGAGTTGCTGGATTGTGAGTCCAACGCTCTA
>JAUTBV010091209.1:0-18362 GCA_032361325.1 Lepetodrilus fucensis | reverse complement strand
CACCTCAGATACGCTGCAAACACCCATAAGCCAAGCATCAGCAGGATATTTGGCAATTCTATTGCATAATTTGGGTTAAAAGTTTGGGTATTTGGTTGGTGCGGTAATATGATGTGCCTCTGTGCGGTTCTGCTCTTTTTGTGCTTTGTACCAGCGGATGTTGGCAAGGTGCTTTTCATAAGTGACGGCAAAGTTGTGGCTGCCGTTGTCTGCAAGCATAAAGTAGAGATAGTCTGTGTTGGCAGGTTGTAGTGCTGCGAGGATCGCCTCTTTGGTAGCACTGCCTATAGGATGTGGGGGCAGGCCTTTGTAGCGATAGGTGTTATACCGGCTTTTATCCTCTTTGATACGTGCAGGAGTGACGATCTGGTGTGAATATTTGCCATAGTTTAGGGTAGCATCAAGCTGGAGTTTCATACCCTTTTTGAGCCTATTGTAGATGACGGAGGAGATAAGTGGCATCTCTTTGGGCTTTTGGGTCTCCTTCTGGATGATCGAAGCGATGATGAGGATGCGGTTCCAGCCTTGAGTATCATAACTTCCTAGATATTTTTCTGCCCATGAGAGAAACCTTTTTTCAGAAGAGGAGACCATATAGTAGGTGATCGCGTCAGATGTAGTGCGGTAGGGGATACGGTAGTATCCTGCGATGATCCCCCCGTCTTGGTAGGGGGAGTAGTGGTGGTACTGCTCTATGATCTTTTGTGCGGAGAGTCGGGTCTGTTTGCCTGTCATGGCTGCAAAGTCCTCCAAGGTGTTGGCACTGTACATCACGATCCGTCTGGTTTTTTCTCTGGGCTTTTCATGAAGAGTGCGTATCAGGGTCTCTCTGGATATCTTTTTGCTGCTGTCAAAGCGTACCCAACCTGCTTTGGGAGAAGGGTATCGTTTGGTCAATCGATAATCCAAGACATTGAGAGGAACCCCCTGTTGCTGAAGTTGTATCAGCAGAGGCTGACTCTGGTTGGTGTCTGCGATATAGAGTAGTACCGGGGGTGTGATAGTGCCGTAAATATGCAGGATGATGTAGGTCAGAAATGTAAGCAGAGCTACAAGCACGGCCTTGAACCACAGAGGTAGGGTGCGTAACACGCACCAAACAGATGCCAAACGAGCAGATATCACAGTCTGATAAGGTGCTCTTGGATGCATGGTTCCCCTCTGTGTTAGATGTTTTGGTGCGGCAATAACTCCGAATCTATATGCTAATTTATGGGTAGGCACGAGGCCTACCCCTACGGGTGTGTTACCCCTCTATCTTGGCTACACGTCCTGCGTGTCTCCCGCCTTCAAACTCTGTCGTGGTAAAGGCATCGATCATACTCTCGATGACCCCAACGCCTACAACTCTCTCACCAAAGGCGAGAATCTGAGCATCATTGTGGGCTCTAGCCATGGCAGCAGTATAGGCATCATGGCAGAGGGCGGCACGGATGCCGGGGACTTTGTTGGCAGCCATAGAGATGCCGATACCGGTACCGCAGACTACGATACCGAAGCTCCCCGGATCTGCTGCGACAGCCTCGGCACATTTGCGCCCATAGTCCGGATAGTCCACCCTGTCTGCAGAGTCTGGACCCAGATCGATGATCTCATGTCCTCTCTCTGTGATGAGGGCTTTGACAGTGTCTTTGACGGCGTAGCCTGCGTGGTCTGTGGCGATGTAGAATTTCATGGGTTTCCTTTCTTATGGTGGGGGTCAGGTGTATGAATGTTTACCCTGCGGGTCAACATTGCAACACCAGACCCCTGTGGTTGCTTGGTCGGGTGTATGAATATTACCCCTTGCGGGTCAACATTGCAACACCAGACCCCTGTGGTTGCTTGGATCAAGAATGCTTATAGAATAGACTGTAATATCCATCCTACCGGTGCAAAGATCAGATCGCCTATCGGTGTCGCAAGAATCAGTACGATAAAGATCATCCCATAAGGAAAGATCTTTTCGATAAATGCGACTACCCCTCTCCATTTCATCTTGGCAGCAAAATGCAGCACGACCTGAGAGCCGTCCAGTGGAGGAACCGGAAGGAGGTTGAATACCCCCAGTACTACATTGATCACGATACTCTGCATGATAAAGAGATACATAAAGGCACCAAAAGCACCCTGAGGATGGCTAAAGAGTGGAAAGATCGTTGCCAGCAGGATCGCCAGCAGGAAGTTAAAGGTCACCCCTGCCAGTGCGACTGCGATCATGGCACCATGTCCACCGTTGCGTACTACGACGTTGGCATTGATCGGTACTGGCTTTGCCCACCCGAACAGAAATGGGGCTCCTGAAAAGTAGAGCAGTGCAGGTACCAGAATCGTACCCACCGGATCTACATGGACGAGAGGGTTGATGCTGAGCCTGCCTCTGGATTTGGCAAGGTCATCTCCATAACGGTAGGCGACCCAGCCATGCATGATCTCATGCCCTATGATGGCGATAGCGATTGCCAAGATAGAGGCGATGATCTTATAAATCTCTAATTCAGTCAACAGTTGGTTCCTCTCTTTCTATGCTTTTGATACTCCTGCCTACACGGCTCCAGCGGATGGAGTAGCGGTAGTGATCCCATTTTTTCTCACAGGCTTTGGAGCCCAGTTCGAGATCAGCACAGATGCGGGAGAGTGCCTGGTGGTCTCTGCCTCCACCGATCCCTTTGTAGACGCGTTCATAGCTACGGTACTCCAGACTAAAGTAGGTAAACCAAGGTTGCCCTATGATTAGACGATAAGGTACTGCTCCCCAAAAACGGCTGTCATTGGAGTTGTCTCTGTTATCTCCGATCATATAGTAATGGTCAGGTTCTACTTTTTTATAGAAGACATTGACGGGAGTACCGTTCAGTGTGTATGCAGGGATCTTGAAATTCTCTATAAAGAGTGGTTTCATATCGATCTGGTCAATCCTTTGGAGCATGAGTAGGAAACTGTTGGCATTATACTCAGGCTGGTACTGGACACCCGGAAACTTCTCTTTGTAGGGATCGGTAACCCAGAGTTTTCCCATGAGTGAGATGGTCTTTGCTTTGGGATAATGTGCCTTGATGTAGCTGTCTCCTTCATGAAGATGTAGCAGAAGATGTTTGTCATAATAGAGTATCTCGTCACCGCCGACAGCGACACAGCGTTTGACATAATGGGTCTTTTCATCGGTAGGGACATAGAAGATCACCACATCCTCTCTCTGGGGTCTGTCTCCTTCGATGAGGTGGCCATTGTTGTTAAAGTCAGGCAGTACCTTGAGTCCTACCCAGGGTAGCTCAGGGATCGGGATACCGTAGCTGAACTTTTTGGCAAAGAGAAAGTCACCGATCAGCATGGAGCGTTTCATGGAACCACTGGGGATCACAAAGGATTGTGCCACGAAAAAGATCATGATCAGCACAAAAAAGATCGCGCCTGTCCAGGTACCGGAGAAGTGATAGAGTTTTTTGAGGAAGTTTTTCACACAGTCTCCCTGGATCTGGCTGCTTTGAGTGTATTTTCAAGGAGCATAGCGATCGTCATAGGACCGGCACCTCCGGGGACTGGGGTGATAAAGCTACATTTTTCTTTGACCGCATCAAAATCCACATCTCCTACCAGTGTACCATCCTCGAGTCGGTTGATCCCGATATCGATGACGATAGCACCCTCCTTGACCATATTCTCAGTAATGAGATTGGGCTTTCCTACCCCTACGATGATGATGTCGGCGGCTCTGGTGTGGGCTGCGAGGTCTTGGGTGTGGATATGGGTGATGGTTACGGTAGCATCTGCGTTGAGCAGCAGGGATGCCATCGGTTTGCCTACGATATTGCTTGCACCGACGATACAGACATCCTTACCTTGCAGATCGATCTCATACTTCTCGAACATCTTCATCACGCCCAGAGGGGTGCAGGGGACAAAGCAGTCGAGCTTGGTGACGAGTCTGCCGACATTGTAAGGGTGAAAGCCATCGACATCTTTTTTGGGATCGATCACTTCAATGATCTTGTCCGCATCGATGTGACCTGGCAGAGGGAGTTGTACGAGAATACCGTCGATACGAGGGTTGTCATTGATCATCTCGATCGTGGCGATGATCTCATCTTGGCTGATGGTCTCAGGCATGGAGTGTGTGATCGCATAGAAGCCGACTTTTTCACAGGCTTTGGCTTTCATCTTGACATAGGCATGACTGGCTGGGTCATCTCCGATCAGGATCACTGCCAATCCTGGGACGATATTTTTAGTCTGCTTGAGGATCTCGACCTCTTTGGCGACCTGGGCTTGAGAATGCTGGGCTAGGGATTTTCCGTCTATGAGTTGCATGGTGGGCGTACGACCTTAGTTTTTTTAGGGTATTATATCGAAAATACTTTATGGACTATAAATGAGAAAGATATTCCCTATATTACTTCTATGCACTTCTCTGTTTGCTGAGGACTTTATCTCAGAGTTTGAATATGGACAGATGCTCTACCGTGACCCCAGAGGTGTGAGCTGTGTGCCATGCCATGGTGAGACAGGCGAAGGAAAAAAGATCGTGAGCTACCGCAACAGCAAAGGGGAGAAGGTCACCATCAGTGGACCGGATATCCGTACCTCGACACTGGAAGAGATCAGTGATAGCATCAAGCACGGCAAGGGTGTTATGCCCAAATACTTTCTCACCGACAAAGAGATCATGACTATCCATGCCTATCTGGAAAAGGTCAATGCAGATCTCAATGAGAGCAAAAATGGGGAGCAGAAGTGATGATGAGGAGCCTGTTTGTACTGCTGTGGCTTTCTGCTTCGATCTTGGCGAAGGTACCCGCTTCAAGTACGCAGCTACTGGTGGTGACCACATCCAGTTGGTCAGCCAGCAGTGGCAGGCTACAACGCTATGAGAAGCGATCAGGAAAATGGCAAAAGATAGGTAGCGTAATCACAGTCAAAGTAGGCAAAAACGGTCTGGCATGGGGCAGAGGGCTACACCATATCCCCAAAGGAGCCACACGGATCAAGAGAGAGGGGGACGGCAGAGCACCAGCAGGGATCTTTCGTCTCTCTTATGCTTTTGGAGAGAAGCCACTACGTCTACGCTACCCCTACCAGCAGATGAGCCGTGCGCATCACTGTGTCGATGACAGCCACTCTCGATACTACAACCGTGTGATCAACAGCCGCAAAGTGACCAAAGACTATAAGAGCTTCGAGCATATGAAGTTCCCCAGTGGACTCTACAGCTACGGACTCTTCGTCGATCACAATCCCGAGCGTATCCCCATGGCAGGCTCTTGTATCTTTATGCATATCAAAAAACCCAGCGGGAAACCTACCGTGGGATGTACCGCTATGAGTAAGTCTGAGATCATTAGCGTTCTCAAGTGGCTTGATCCAAAGAAAAAGCCGTTGTTGCTACAGGCACCTAAGAATATGATGGAGAGGTTGTGGAGATAGGATGTTAGCGAAGATTTTAGAGCCTATACTCTATTTGTGTGCATGGCTCTACTTTCATATGAAACTAGGGATGGAGGCGATAGTAAAGTTTGTCAAATTTACTATTGTTAGCAGGATAGAATTGAGCATACATACCTTTATTGGTGCTGGTCTTGCTGTGTTTTATTACTATCTCTTTACAGGTGAGATTGAACAGTTTCATGGGTTTTGTGATGCACTTCCTCTTGTATCAGGATGGTCGTCGGGGAGTGGAGGTGCTGGTTCTATATTTGGAATGGCTATCGCAAGTGTTCTATTGATTACACTCTCTAGAGGGATTTTTGTATTCATTGGCTATACATTGGTCTTTTGGCTCTATGTGATACTCTCATCATTTGAAATGCCTAAGCCGATAGAGCCTAAAATGACAGAGTATAAGTTCATCGGTATTGCTTTTGCTCCCAAAGGGACGATGGAAAAAGCAGCTAGAAAACCCAAATCCCGAAATAGAAATTCATGACTCTGCACTATCATCGCATTCAAGGACTTTGTGTAAAACCATCATCGAACCTATGGGTGCGACTCAAATTTTACACAAACCCCTTAAATACGAGCATAGCACACATTCAAAGAATTCTATTTTGAGATTTGGGAAAACAAACTTGACAATACTTTCACATCTTTTCGATATAATAATACCTATTAAATATGCATAGTAAAAAGAGTAGGGAAGCGTATGGAAAAATTTCTCCAAAAAGCCAAAGAGAGTAGTAGCGTGATCGCAGCACTAACGGGTGCACAGAAGCGTAGTATTCTCGAAGCGATGGCGGATGCGATTGATGCGGGTAGTGACAAGATCATTGCAGCCAATGCCGTGGATATGAAGTATGCTGTAGAAAACAATATCACCGATGCGCTCAAAGACAGATTGATGCTCGACAGTGGCAGGATAGCGGATATCGCTCATTCTTTGCGTGAGATCGCAGCGTTGCGTGAGCCTGTGGGCAGAGTACTGGATGGCTGGTATACCGATGCTGGGTTCAGGGTAGAGAAGGTCTCCGTGCCTATCGGGGTGATCGGGGTGATCTATGAGTCCAGACCCAATGTGACTGCTGATGTCGGTGCACTCTGTTTCAAGAGTGGTAATGTCGCTATCCTCAAAGGGGGCAAAGAGGCGGAGCACTCCAACAGAGCCATTGCAGAAGTATTGCAAGGCGTACTGAGAGCCCATGACCTGCCAGCAGAAGCGATCGCACTGCTGCCAGACAGCTCCAGAGAGGGAGTGGCAAACCTGATCAAGCAGGATAGCTATGTAGATCTGATCGTGCCGCGCGGTGGAGAGGCGTTGATCAGGTATGTCTCTGCCAACGCTACTGTGCCGGTAGTCAAGCATGACAAAGGGCTCTGCCATACCTTTATTGACAAGGATGCGGACTTTGACAAAGCACTCTCTGTCATCGTCAATGCCAAGTGCCGACGTACAGGGATCTGTGGTGCGATGGAGACACTGCTGGTGCATGAGGCTATCGCAGCAGCGATACTGCCTCGTATCAAAGAGGCATTTGATGCACAGGGCACTGAGATCAGAGGATGTGAGAATACCCGGGTGGTTATTGATGCTGGTGAAGCGACTGCAGAGGATTGGGATACCGAGTATCTGGACAATATCCTTTCTATCAAAGTTGTCTCAAGTGCAGAGGAAGCAGTGGCACATATCGCTGCCTATGGCTCCGGACACTCCGATGCAATCATTACCGAGAACTATACGACAGCAGAGCAGTTTCTCAATGCCGTAGATTCTGCCTGTGTCTATCTCAATACCAGTACACAGTTCACAGATGGTGGACAGTTTGGCTTCGGTGCTGAGGTGGGGATATCTACCAACAAACTGCATGCCAGAGGCCCTATGGGGATCAATGAGCTGACCACTTACAAGTACAAGATCTATGGCAATGGCCATACCAGAGCGTAGGGATGTGTAGATGAGGATAGTGCTTTTCTTTTGGATACTGTTGGGTGTATGGGCTTGGGGAGACAGCAATGTCACCGGCAAAGCACCAGAAAGTACCAAAGAGATCATCATCCAGGGGAACCATGCGATCGAAACATCTGAGTATCTTGATGCACTAGGGGTGAAACAGAAGAGCTGGTTTGCATTTTGGGGAGAGGATAAAAACCGTATTGCCAAAAAGATCATTCCTACCATTTCAGATACCATGCGGGAGTTTCTCGATGCCAAAGGCTACTATGATGCCAAAGTAAAGATCAGCACTACTACAGACAGAGTGACCGTAGCCGTCAGAGAGGATAAACCGGTACGTGTTAGTAGTATGGATATCGAGAGCGACTTCAATATCACACATATCGTGAGTTTTGAGAAGCAGGGGCGTTTTGAAGCGGGCAAATTTATCGCGATCAAACAGGCGATCAAAGAGGCACTGATGAAAGCGGGTTACTGTAACTACCAGCTCGATACCAAAGCCTATGTGGATCTGGTCAAACGAACAGTGGCTCTGAAATACAGCCTGCAAAAGGGTGCACTCTGCCATTTTGGCGATACCAGCATCCTAAGCAAGCCGAAAAATATCTCAGAGCGTGTAATCCGCTCCAGAATCCAGTATAAAAAGGGCGACGTATTCAGTACAGAAAAGATCAACCGTACGTTTGATGCACTGAACAGTCTGGATGCCTTTGGATCAGGTACGGTAGCACCCAAAGAACGAGAGGAAGAGGGAGAAGTGGAGGTCAAACCTTCACAGACCGTACCGATGGAGATCAGCCTCTCTTCGAAAGAGAAGCTTAACCTCTTCAAGGGTGGTGCCGGCTATGATACGGCATTGGGGATGCGGCTACAGCTCTACTATGAGCGACGCAATTTCATGGGTAATGCACAAAAGTTCACCTCAAAATTGCACTATTCGGACAAGAGCCAGTTTGGTGAAGCGACCTTTTTTTCACCGGCACTGATCGCACTCAACGGAGACTATTTTGACCTCTATTCTGAGCTTGGTTTCAGCCACACTATCTATGATGCCTACAATGAGAACAAAGGGTACTGGACAGTAAAACTGACCTATGAGCGGGACCGTATCACTGCTGATCTGGGGCTGGGACTGGAAAATATCGATATCGAAAAGACAGGGAATGATCCTGGGATCATCGAGGGGAACTTTCTGCTGTTGTACCCCTTTGCCAACTTTGTCTATGATGGCAGAGACTCGAAGATCGATCCCAAAAATGGCTACTACTTCTCCGCCTATGCAGAGTATGGTCTGGATTACAAACCGGGTGCCAGTAGCTACTTCAAATACCTCTTGGAGGGAAGGGCGATCAAGACTTTTGGTGACCTTACCTTGGCAACGGTTGGCAAAGTGGGTGTGATCGATGAACTCTCTGGGGATGTACCCGCCTCCAAGCTTTTCTATGCAGGAGGAGCCTATAGCAACCGTGCCTATGGAGAGCATGAGATAGGTACAATCACCTCCCCGGTAGCCAGTAGTGCACTGGGAGGAAAGACATGGCTCAACCTCTCCTTTGAAGCGGACTATCCGATCTATGACAAGCTCTATGGTGCTCTCTTTTTTGACAGTACGATGATCAACCAAGCGGCATATGACTTTAGCGGTCAAACGATCAATACCATAGGATTGGGGGTTCGCTACATGACACCGATTGGACCGATCAAGCTGGATATCGGTGCCAATATAGAGGACATCGATCAGTATGGGATCAGCTTCCAGATAGGACAGTCGTTTTGAGAGCAGTCAAACGGTTTTTTCTCTACCTGATCCTTTTTCTGATACTGTTGTTTGCTATCCTCTATGTGGCAGTGAACTCCTCTTATGTCTTTGATAAGGCGGCGGGCTATTTCGCACCGCAGTATGATCTGAGATATGACAAAGTACGCGGTAATGCACTGACCGGTATCACACTTGAAGGGCTTTACTACAAAGAGAAAAAACTTGCCAGAGAGATCAAGATCAAGATCAATCCTGCCACACTGCTAGAGAAAAAAATCACTGTATCTCACTTGGCATTGTATGGCGTCAATGAAGCCTATCTGGAGTTTATGATCTCTGAACTCTCAGCAGAAGATGAAGACAACAGCAGCAGCTCTTTTCCTTTCTCTATCGCAGTGAAAGATGCCAAACTGACGATGCTGCCATTTGAGATCTCTGGGATCAAGTTCCGTCAAGCAGACCTACAGGTGGACTCGATCGACTATGCCGAAGATGCCTTTGCGTTTGGTACGCTGAAGCTCTTGGCAAAGACATCTCTGGGGCGGGCAGATATCAAGGGCAGATACCATGGACGAGACCTGCACCTGAGTGATCTCTATATCGGTGACCTCAATACAGAAGAGATTGAAAAGCTCTTGACTGAGGAGGAGAGCAGCACAGAGAGCAGTGTGACAGAGGAGGAGAGTCCGAGTATCTTTATGCCCAAAGCACTTTTTGTGCAGCGTTTCAAAGCCACGGTACTGCCGCGAACCTATCAGGGGGTTTTCCTCTCCATGCTGACCATAGATGGACAGAGGTTGAATGCCGATCTCGACCGCTATAGCTGGTCTGGGGATCTGAATCTTTCACTGGTCACGGATATGGCAAGTGCTGAAGCGGAGCTTAGTGCCTCTACCGATCAGATAGCCTTTAAGCAGGTCACGCTCAAAGACCTCAATCTAAGCAAGATATTGGTCTTTGCGGACAGCGACAAGAATCAGAGTAGCGAGAGAAACAGCAGTACAGTGGCAAAAACTGCCCAGAGTGACGATGACCAGAATCATTCTATACCGTTTGTCCCTCCTCTGATCAAAGTCGATCTGCTCAAAGCGAATCTGCTTCCTACTGTATATGCAGGTATCGATCTGAGCAAGGTAGTATTGCGTAGTAGTGGGCTTAGGATCGATATCCCACACAAAGTGCTCAAAGAGGGAAATGTGACGCTGGAAGCAGAGAGCAGTATCGCAACACTGACACATCAGGGGCGGATCAAAGAGAACAGCTTGACCAGCCATGTGCAACTCACGCTACTGGACAAACTGATCGATACCTACGGGCTTCCGCTAAGAAAAGGTGCGATCAGCAGCGTGCTGGTTGATGGGGTTACGGATATGCATGGGACGCAGATGCAGTTTTCTCTCTCAGCCAAGCAGCTTTTGGATACCACCACGGATGCTTCCCAAAATGTATCAAAAGATGCTTTCAATCTGGATATTGACCATGCACTGCTCTCAGCGAAGTATCTTTTTGATACGTCAGTGCTGAAGGGCGGTATCGAAGCCAATATCAGTACGCCCTATACCCAAAATGCCATGCTTGATATGCAATTTGAGAGGAGGGATAGCCTCCAGTACAAAGGGACACTGGATACAGAAAAGATCAAAGATATCGATCCCAAGCTGGCTGCACTGCTAAAGCGTGTTTCGATTGCCTTTGATGGAAATCTCAGTGCGGTAGATGCCACGATCGAGTCGCATACCTTTGTAGGAGATTTTCATTCCAAAGATCTCCAAAAAGGTCTCTTGCATCTGGAGAGCAAAGAGGATATAGCGCTGTCAGGTATCGTCAAACTGCCTGATGCACTGCGTCAGACCAGAGCCAAGCTCTCTGCCGATCTTCCGGTAGATTTCAACCGAACTTTTCCACTACATGCCAAAGTGAAACTCCTCTCCAATGTTATTGACATGGATGGCGATATCGTGTATGGGGAGAGTTTGAAACTGCGTGCTGATGCCACGATCCCCAAAACAACGCTACTCAGAGGGTTTGATAAGAGCATCAAGTTTTCTGCCTTGAGTCCTATGAAGATCGCCTTGGAGTTGGCTGGTGAAGATATCGATGCCAAACTGGCTTCCAAAAGCCTCAAGATAGAGACCAAGTATAACCTCAAAAGCGGAGCCACCAAAGGGGATATCAATCTGGCAGGGACACATCTCTCTGTGCAGGGTGCGTCTCTCAAGAAGATCGCACTTACCCTCAAGAGCAGATCGATCCAAACACTGCTCAAGGCAACCAACAGTATCTACAAAGTTGATCTTCCGGATGTGAGCGGCAATGTGGCACTGAATGCAGAGATCAAAGATCTGAAATCTGCAACCCTTAGTCTGCAGTCACAGGAGATCCTAGTAGGCAGAGACAAGAAAACAGGTACCAAGATCAGCAATCTTGCACTCACTGCCAAGGGAGATGCTTCAGGTATAAGCCTCACTCACTACAAGCTGGAGACCCAAGGGGTCAAACTCTATGCCACCAAACCTTCAAAAGTAGTGCTGAAGGGCGACCGGGTAGAGGTTTCACCATTCTGGATCAATGATATGTTGAAGACCACTGGTACCTATAATCTCAAGACCAAAAAAGGGACACTCAGCTCCCAAGCTTCTGAACTCAAGATCAGCCATGACCTGGCCGATATCATCGCGTCATTGGGTATCAAGACCCAACTCAACGGAGAGAGAACAGCAATCGATGGCAAGGTGCATCTCAAAGGAGGCACGATCAAATATGATATGAACCAGAAGCGTTTTGCTGCGGATAGTGATATCATCATCTTACAGAGACAGCGGAAGAAGAATAACAGTTTTGAGAAGAATATGCACATCAATGTCACAGTGGATAGCAGCAAACCTCTGGTCTACAAGATGAAAAATATCCATATCAACCTGATCCCGAATCTCACGATCAAAAAACGCTATGGATCTTCACTAAAAGTCTATGGAAAAGTAGCATTGATGCAGGGTGGTTACTATATCTTTGAGGGTAAAAAGTTTGTCCTTCAGAAAAGCACGATACATTTCAAAGGCAAACCTACCGCACCGATCCTCAACATCAATATCGTCTATAAGCATGCAGGTACTACCATCCATGTCAAGGTCTCCGGTACCGCAGCTGAACCCTCACTCCACTTCTCCAGTGATCCGCATATGAGCAGGGAGCAGATACTCTCTTTTATCATGTTCGATACCGGCAGTGGTGGGGGAGAGAACAAGGCAGGAGATGTGACCAACCTGGTGGCGGGTACCTTGGTCAAATCCCTCTTTGCCAATATGGGGCTGAAACTGGATCATCTGGTGTTGACCGGTGCAGGTTTTGAAGTAGGGAAAAAGATCAGCGACAAGATCACGATCATCTATGATCAGGAGAAAAAATCTTCTATCAAAGTGCGGATAGAAAATACGAAAAATATCGAAACGGATATCTCGTTTGGTACCAATTCTAGGTCCGCGGATATCTTTTACAAACGCGAGTTTTAGTATCAAAACAAAACAAGGAGTATATGTATGAAAAAAGTATGGTTAATGATAGGCTTAGTATGTCTGTTGCTCAGCACAGCAGAAGCACAGAAGTTTAGAAAGCACCGTGTCAATATCAAGGCACTCTCTGCCACAACCTTTGAGCTGACGGATGTTCATTTCCAGAACCCTAGGATCGTTGATCTTAAAGGGAAGGATTTTTTTGTGGTCTCTGTCCGAGAGCCGGGCAGTGATGGGCGGGTCTATGCGGTCGATCGTGATGGTACGATCTGGTGGCATGGCAAGATCTCTTCTGGTGCCGGTGGTGGAAAGCTGGTTAAAAAAGGGAACAGAGAGGTGGTAGTGGGAGGTCATGAGACCAACAACAACATCTTTCATGTACTTGCCAAGAGACGCTTTCATATGTCCAGCACCCACCCCAGTGCCAGCGGAGTGAACAATATGGACTTTGAGATCCAGTTTACACAGAGTGGGGAGGCACTGCACCTGGGCAATACCGCTGCGATGTCACATGGGTGTATCCATGTAGGCAGGCAGGATATCTCCTCACTGTTCAAGTGGGCAAAAGTGGGCATGCCAGTGGTCGTACTACGTGGTCACTACAATCAATTCCTTGCGGAGGAGATCCAAGAGTTCAAAACGGACATCCAAGAGTACAACGCAGTACACGGAAACTAGGACAATTCGATACTGTCCATCAGTACACCGATGATGTCTGACATGGTCAGTATCCCATGCAGTTCATTGTTGTCTATGATAAGCAGTCGCTTGATGCTATTGGTGACCATCATTCGGGCGGCATACTTGACATTGAGCAGGGTAGAGACAGAGACCGCAGGTGTGGCAGCGATATCATAGATATTGAGTAGATCGATATCTCCATCCTGTGCAACGATGCTCTGTAGGATGTTTTTATAAGTCACCAGTCCATATGCACCAGAATCAGAAGATTTCTCTACGACCAGTGAGCGTACCTTGTGTGTACGCATGAGTTTGAGGGCTTCTCTTACCGTCGACATGGGTGAGACGATAATGAGTCTCTCTTTGGGGGTCATGATCTCTTTTACTAGCATACTATTCTCCTATATCATTGTTTTAATATTGTCTTCAAACTTATGAAGCTCATCGATATCCAGTCCAGCCACATGACTCAGTGGTATGGTAAAGGCAAATCCACTGTTTTCATGGTCATCCAGATTGAAACTGACACGCAGTGCTTTCATCACTTTCATGGAGAGTCTTCTTGGCAGTATAAAGAGCAGGGCAGAGACATTCTCTTCTAGTGTCAGACCGAAAAAGACCTTCTTCTCCTCCAGTCCGATCGTCTTGCCATGTAGGATGGTGACAGAGCCTGCCCCAGCCTCCTTGGCTACCTTGATCGCCTCCTCTTCTTCTTTGTCCTGTATGACTGCCACAAGTGCTACGAATTGCATCGGCTTCCTCCTTTGAGTTTAGATTGCATATACTGTGCATAGATACCGTATCCCATGACGGTGAGCATAGGGAAAAGTGAGGCAAAAGCGATGAGTCCAAACCCATCTATGAGTGGGTTTCTCCCCTCTATATTTTCTGCCAATCCCAGTCCCAGTGCTGCTACCAGTGGTACCGTGACGGTGGAGGTAGTGACCCCACCACTGTCATAGGCGATCGGTACGATGTATTTGGGTGCGAAATAGGTAAAGATGATCACCAGTGCGTACCCTGCCACGATATAGTAATGGATCGGATCCCCTGCTACGATGCGGTATGATCCCAATCCTATACCGATGGCAACACCAACGGCTACCACCATTCTAAGTATATTTTGTTTAATGTTACCTTCACTGATCTCTTCGGCTTTGATAGCGATCGCTAGAAGTGCCGGCTCCGCCATCGTGGTAGAGAATCCGATGAGAAAGGCAAAGAGATAGATGAGCAGGTTGTTTTTCATCTCAGTCAGCTGAAATGCGATCGTCTCACCGATAGGGAAAAGCCCCATCTCCAGCCCGATGATAAAGGCATAAAGCCCCAGGATCACCATAATGATACCGGTGATAGTCCTATGCAGGTGAGCCACAGGTTTTTTGATGATCATATACTGGAAGAAGAAGATCACGATCAGGATAGGAGCAACATCTTTGAGCACCCCCAAAAGCTCCATAAAGGTATGCCAGGCAGAGAAGGTATAGGTAACGACATGATCGCTTGCCTGTGTTACTGCTTCTGCTGCGACAGGTATGGCTGTGCCTGCTTCTGAGAAGTGATAGACGATGATGCCATAGACCTGTACGAAAATCATCGGTGTCAGAGAGGCAAAAGCGATCAGTCCGAAGCCATCGATGGCAGGATTTCGCCCTTTGATACTTGAAGCAAGCCCGATCCCCAATGCTGCTACCAGCGGTACGGTCACGGTAGAGGTAGTGACCCCGCCGCTGTCATAGGCGAGTCCGATGATCTCTTTGGGGGCAAAAAAGGTCACGATCACGACCAAAATATATCCAGAGATGATATAGTAAGCGATAGGGTGCCCCAGCAGGATACGCAGTGTCCCCAGTGCGATGGCAAAGCCCACAGAAAACGCCACGGTCATACGCAGCCAGAAAGCATCGACCAGTCCGTGAGAGATGAGTGCGGCTTTGTCAGCGATGGCGATGAGTGCAGGCTCAGCGACGGTGGTGGCAAAGCCGATAGTAAACGCAAAGGTCAGCAGCCAAAAGACAGAGCCTTTGCGTGCAAAATCCACGGCAAGACCTTCACCGACAGGGAAGATTCCCAGCTCCAACCCACGGATAAAGAGTGCCAAGCCCACAGCTACGATCGTCAAACCTATGACAATGGAGGGCAGGTTTTCCGGCACAGCTTGGATGATCGCTCCCTGGAACAGTCCCACAACAATGATAATAGGGAGAAGATCTTTAAACGAGCTCTTCAGATCTCCTGCAAATATTTTGAGGGTTTCTTTCATAGGGGAATTATAGCAAAGTAAGTGCTTTCTGAAGTTAATAGGATGCCCTCAGGCATCATTTTGTATAGTCCTTGACATAGAGCCCGTATTGAGGCATATCGGGGATCATGCTATCCTCCAGCCAGGCTTTGAAGAGAGGGTCTAGGTCTTTGCCGCTCAGCTCTTTGGCTATAGCGATGAAGTCGTCTGAGTCAGCATGGCTGTTGCTGTAGCGTGTGAGGTAGGTTTGGAGGATCTTGAAGAACAGAGCATCGCCTACCTCCAGACGCAGGGTATGAAGTGCCAGTGCTCCTCGGGTATAGGTACCACCTCCGTAGATATCATCCAGACTACTCACTTTGCGTGGGGCTTTGGCGAGTATCTCTACAAACTCTACAAAAGTACGGTTGTCTTCTTGCATTGGCTTCCCCTCCATGAGAGAGAGGAAGCGTCCATTCTCTTTGAGGGTGAGGACAAACTCGGTAAAAGGGAGCGCTTTGAATACCCGGTCGAGTGCATAGCTTGAAATGCCCTCTTTGGGTACCTGTGCCAATGCCTTTTTGATCTTCTGTGGGTCACCCTTGTTTTTGCTTCCCAGATCAATCAGTATTTTGACCTCATTTGCCTGCATGGTGCGTGCTTTGATCTTAAAAAATTTCAGGAACTTTGAGAGACCGATGGTAGGATAGTGCGTGATCCCCATCATTGATTCATAGCTTCCTTTGACCCATTTTTCCATGTATGTGTTGTCTTTGTGCTCGAACCAGAGTGCTGCTGCATAGGTAGCAAAGCCCTCTTTGAGCCAGATCTCTTTCCAGTCAGACAGAGAGACATCATCTCCAAACCACTGGTGAGCCAGTTCATGGGCAAGTTTGCTTTCACTGATAGGCACACCAAAGGTCGGACGGGTCTGCGTCTCATAGGCGAGGGGATTCTCCCCGCTCATCACCACTACGCCTGCACTTTCAAACGGATACGGCCCAAACTTCTCTGAGAAAAATGCCAGTATCTTCTGCTCAGGAGCAAAGGCAGCTTTAAATGCAGGTGTGATCCCGCGGTAGAAGTAGTCATAGATGGGGGTGCCGTTTTTGGTCTGGGATTTTTCGAGGTTGAAGTATCCGATGTGTACCATACTCAGGTATGTTGCCATTGGTTTTTTGGCATGGAAGGTATAGGTACTTTTCCCCTCTGCTGTCTCTGTTTTTCCAGGGGTGCCGTTGGCGACGACATTGTATGCTTTGGGTACGGTGATATGAAAGGTGTAGCTGGCCTTGTCTCTGGGGTGGTTATTGCTAGGGTACCAGTTTTTGGCAGCGACAGGTTCGCTCAGTGCAGCGATACCCTCTGCGTGTTTGTCCCAGCCAGCAGCGACGACATCCTGCATGGGGTCAGGAATACCGTGGTAAGCAATGGCTACTTCAAATACCTCTTTCTGATTCACAATATGAGGCAGTGTAATGCTCAGCTCATCCTTGTTTCGTGTGTAGTGTGCTTCTGTGCCGCCAACCTTAATGTGCTCGATCTCCAAACGGTGAAAATCAAGGTTGAAGCGAGAGAGTGTTTGGGTAGCGGATATGCTGAGGATGGCTTGGGCATCGATGCGTCCTGTCACGTCATCCCAACTAAGTGTGAGATCATAGTGCTGGACATCGATCCCGCCATTGCCCTCCAATGGGAAGACGCTGTCGCCTATGTTGTCGGTACCGATGAGAGGATCTTGGGTGTTGCTGTCAGTCGCTGGGTATGCTGTCATGATGATCGCACACCATAGGATGATCGTCGCTTTGCCGGCACGATACAGGATAGGTAGTTTTGCCATGTTTTTCTCTTTTTTACTATTATAATAGCAGAAAAGCACCTATATCAGAAGCACTTACTGCCATCGCTTCATAATCTAGCAAAGGGTGGGTCGCTGGTATGAGATCGGTTTTCGTCACATGTATTATGGTAGTCTCACAAACTCATAATACATGATAGCTATTTACTTTCTCTTTTGTGTTTTAAAATGATGTACATACCCATAACGATCTACATCACATCTGCCCGTAATATTTCTATATTTAACAATAGTATTATATCGACCATATTTATTCTTCTTTGCTTTACCTATACGGATACGGGACATAGGCACTTGCCAAAATCTTGAAGCACTTGAGAGGCAGGCACGTTTTGCTTTACTTGGAAACTGTGCATTGGGTCGGTTTTGTTTAAACGAATAAATGTTTCCTTGGGCATTCACATCACACAGTGCGGTTCTCTTTCCGGAAGCAACCGTTATATGATACCGGGTACGATTCACTTTACGCGTATTTGCAATGCGTATACTCCTACTTGGTACACGCCAGACGGAAGAAGCTTCACTTTTACAAGAGTTTTTTGCATGTTTACTAGCAGACTGCCCTCTTTTGCGTAGATCTTGTTCTGTTTTTACTGCAAGCAGTCTGCCAGAACGACTAAAGTCACACACAAAGAAAAGTGCATTTTTACTTCCTTTGGGTGTCTGCCCATAAACTGAGTATTTACCATACAAGTAGCGAGGTGATGCGAGGTGTATCTTGTTTCTTTGTACCTTATATTTGGCGACAACTTTATCTTTACAATATCGCTGCATCTCATAGTTTGGAAGTTTTGCTTCTACAAAAGAGAGCAGAAGAAAAGAGAGTAGTATATATTTTTTCATTGTATTTCCTTGTATTTGTTTCATCATGTTCACCTAACACATACTTATTTGGTAGGCCACAAATGGACCCGTGCTTCTGGTGCTATGTACATTGGATCCCCTTTTTTGATGTCAAATGCTTCATAAAAAGT
>JAUTBV010091198.1:0-18366 GCA_032361325.1 Lepetodrilus fucensis | reverse complement strand
CTCATTCGGTAGAGTGTTGGACTCACAATCCAGCAACTCGGGTTCGAATCCCAGGGTGATCGGAATGATTCCCTGTTACATGTGCATAGTCTATTGTGATCTCCATTCTTAGAGCACACCATCCCCTCCTTTCTGTCTCTCTCTCTCTCACATGTTCTCCTGTTGCTGATATAGGTAGCAAAATCACCTATGGTGCCTTGTGTGCACACCGTCCCCTCCTTTCTGTCTCTCACATGTCCTCCTCACTACTGCTCCTAGACTCCTACTACTGCTCCTGTAGGTAACCAAGTCAACTACAGTGCCATGTGTGCATATCCTATTGTGACCTCCATTCTTGGAGCACACCATTCCCTCCTGTCTGTCTGTCTGTCTCACACATGTCCTCCTGTTGTTCCTAGAACTACCCCAGGTAGCCAAGTCACCTACGGTGTCTTGTGTGTGTAACAGAGGATCATGCCAATCAGGATATTCGAACCTGAGTTGCTGGAATTGTCCATACTGTGGTCCACCTAGCTTGAAGCATTGGGTCCAACTAGTCTTAAGCATTGGGTCCACAGAACCTAAAGCATTGGGTCCACCTAGTCTTAAGCATTGGGTCCACAGAACCTAAAGCATTGGGTCCACAAAGCCTAAAACATTTGGTCTACCTAGTCTGAAGCAATGGGTCCACCTAGCCTGAAGCATTGGGTCCACCTAGCCTAAAGCATTGGGTCCAGCTAGCTTGAAGTATTGGGTCCACCTAGCCTCATTAAAGCAATACAGCTTCCAATGGGTGGCCTCTTCACCTGTGTACAGAGGATACTCCCGAGGTATTTACTGCTGAATCACATTTCACAGAAGAGACCCTGCGTTGTTTATATATATCAGTGATGTACATACTATAAGCACAGTGTTTGCTTATGTAGATTATAGACAAGATTCTCCACATTCTGAGAGGGATACTGTATATATGGGGGGATAGAAGTATCTCAAGATATACTGAAGACTTCAAAGATGCTACCAACAACATGGATTGTTGTAAGCCATGTCATAACATCATATCCCATGGCAAAGCTTGATAATAAATATATTTAGCTAACTGGGCTAATATGATCTTTTCAAAGAAATGTTCTATATAATGCATTGATACCATGCACTGTGATAATATTAGTGTCAACATTGTACTCATATATACTATTTTTTTAATTTACAAAGAAAAAATACCTTTTTTTATACTATTTTTTTTCCATGAAGGAAATATGAATAGATAAGAAATATCAGATGAAATGTGACCATTATTAATAAAACATCATCTGGACTTGAATTGACAAACTATCCATTTGACAGCACGAGATGAGCCATCTTCACCCAAGGTCATCAATCACAATTAGTCTTGTGTTTGGTCAACATTGTCGGTTCCAAGGGGCAGATAATACATAGGGGTTACCATATGCATAACAGTGACGCAAATCTTCAAACCAAGACCACCATATTGTGTGACAAACTCACAGACATCAATTACCGATCGTCAATTGAATTGTATGCATTGTGCCAGTCTTTGATTGTCCCCAACATCCCAGTGGTTGTGGGCTAGCATGATCTGTGATACGGGCTCAACATTACATGTGTGTGTGTATGTGACACTACCTCATCCGTCTTATAAAGATGCAGACTTAATTTTAAAGGCCTATTCCCATAATTTTCCATATTTCTATTTTACGATTGCAAGTGCCTAATCTATGGCCATCTTAATCACTGACGTCTTCAATTAAATACACCAAAACCAGCTTTTAATGAATAAACAAGCCATACAAAGAGATACACTGTTTCCCACCAAATTTTTCTTTTTAAATTGCTAATAATTAGGTAGTATGTAATTCTGTCTAACTCGTCAGACAATCAATACAAGATCTCATACCATATTATTTATTTAATATAATCAATGATGCTTTTATACCTGCTGAATGAGCAGCAAAATGCATGCTAATTGGTGTTCTATGGACGGGGATTTCTCGCCCCAGCGAATCCTTTCAGTTGGTGGGGGAAGATGGGTAGCGCTATTGATGAGGAGCGGGCTGTTCATGCCGAGCCCTACCTCGGGGCTATTGTCTGCCAAGAGGACATCTTGAAAAGGATCCCACTGCATGGCTCCATACACAGTTTTAAAACGAGCCTGCACTGCTGTCCTAAAGCAAACTGAAGGCTTTTGTCGTAGTTCCAGAAACATATGTTCTGGAGCGACTGGGTTACTAGGTGGCTGGCTGGGGGTATTGTGAGGTAGACACTGTGGTCACTCGGCCATGGATTGGACAGGTAATATACAGGTAGATGGAAGGTGGGTGTGAAATAGGGCAATGAAGGGATGTGGCGGGAGTGGGAAGAAGTGGGGGTCTGTTTGGACCTGGGAGCGATATTTTACAAATTAAAAAAAGTAAATAAATATAATTTTACGCCAACAAAACAAAACAACATATTTATATTCACTAGCTTGATCAAAATATATCCCAAAACATAATCAATGCTTTTTTTAATTAAAAATAATAAGATTCTAGCTTGATCATTGTAATGTCCGATGGTTAAAGAGAAGTGAAGGTATGGGATGGCAGACTTAGCCAATGGCTGAGACAAACCAACAGAAATGGGAAGGCGAGAGTGAGAGCAGATTGGGTTTCTCGATCAACAAAGTTCTTTCATGTCCTTAAGTTCCTTGTCCAACAAATTACTCCAACATGAAAGTTGGGAGCAGCGAGACGGGTCAACCGCTTTGCCACATGGTCTGTTAAATGGTTGACATTGGCTGTTAAGATCAACAGCTGGTAAAGCGGGACCCTTGTATTGGCGGGTGAAGAGAGTCCAGAGTCAACAATGCTCCCGATCATTCTTTGTCAGAGTTGGAGTTTCATCACACACGTCATTACCAGTTTCATCACAGTTGCAGTTCAATGGTAAATCCACCTGGTGTGATAGAAGTCTGATGGTCGGCAGAGATAACCGCCAGTGTTCAGTTGCATGGAAGACCACAAAGGTCATCATCATCTCTTGATCACAGGACACAGATAAACTCCACTCACAGTGTTTAGTTCTATGGAAGACCAAAGAGGTCATCATTACAGGACAAAACTCAGCAACACAATTAGTCCTATTGACCGAAGATCCCAGAAACACGACTTGTCAAGTATCGGCTTCTTCCTACTCCTCCCTTCCCCACAACATGTCTTATCAGTTTATCGGTTTCTCTCTTCACTAAGTCGATAAGAGCAATTTGCCAGGAGTAAAATGGCTTTGTGACTTAACCCAAGTCCAGGAGATCAGTGTTCGGAACCTTTTCCAATTTCAATAATTGTAAAACAAAAGGCAGAGGTGGCAACTAGATCATCCCTTGATGCCACAACCGATAGCTTCAGTGCTGTTGCACATGCATCTGGTTGCCGCATAAAAGTGTCGGATTCAAAAATTAAACACCCATTAGATAATAATGAAGTAATCAAGATGACATGACGTCTCCTGGCAATACTAATAGGGATGCCTCTTGTTTCATGCAGTCTGATTTTCAACTTATATTTTCATAAATTGATCTTTTCCATTTTACAAATTGATATTTATCACCCAATACTGGCTCCCACTGGAGATAACATCAAGTGGATAACCATGTTATTCACCCAGTGATAACAAATTGTCCCGATTGGTCAGTCATGCTGTTGCCATCCAATCGACAGCCGTTTGTGTGCATGATTTGCATGGGCTTGTCCATTTCACCCATCAATTGTCGCCATTGCAGGTGCATGTGAAGACCTCTGTTCAGCAACTAAGCAAATGAGGTACTCTATTTATACCTTACATTTCAGCATATTGCTTTATATTATTGGGTGATAAATACAATCTCCACCTTGTGTCTTTTGATACCAATGTTATCCTACACGTTGATAAAAGTAACCAAAATCCTCAGCAAAGACTTGCATTTTGGATACTTTTATAATAACATTGGTATCAAAAGACGCTAGATGGAGATTCTCTATGTATTTTACGAGGATTATGTAGATGTTATACACATTCAGTATCATTTTGAAGACAATAACGGTCAAAGTAACATCATTATCATGATAATATTTATTTTATGCAGCCTCATTTTGAAGTTATATTTTCATAAAATAACCTTTTCCTTTTTCAGATCTTACACAATTGCAATGTTGTTTTGAAGGCGCTAACTGTTGAAGTGGCATCATTACCACGATGATATTTATTCTATGCTGCCAGATTTTAAAGACATATTTTCATCAAATGACCTTTTCCTTCATCATGCAGATGTGTTTCAAATTCAGTGCTAACTGTCAAAGTGACATCATAATTATGATAATATTAAACAACGCCAATGTTTACGTAGCATAAGAACCTGAATTGCGATCCTCTCACAAAACATTCTCCCCCTTGTCGGCATAGTTTGTTTTGGGAGTCGGTGATTTCTACGAGTCAACTTTGTTACAGTCATAACATTGCGTCCCCTCTCTTGTGTGCGACCGCGGGATTACACACAACTGGGTTTACGAGAAAACCGCCTGCAGCAGAAACTCGCGTGTACAAAGGCCTGGTGGTTTAGATATGCATCAGTGAGACAGTTCAGTGTTTAACAATCTACCTGAACAAGTCACCCGAACACTGCTTCTGTTTACACGCCATATTATGTTCTGTATCAACATATGCTGGGATACTACTTGACTATCTTTTTAGTGTCACTTCTAATCAACTTGCACTATTTTCCTTAAATACAATGTGTCAAGAATTGGATTGATAATAAATTCATAAATTAATTGATAATTCTTTCTTTTTTTAAATCATTAAAAAAAATATCATACTAAATATATAACAAAATTAATTGCATTTATTTTTGCTTCATGAAATGAAACAAACATACCATTCTACTATTATATATTTAATCAATGTATGTCATCTTTATTTATATTGAATTTGTTTCGATTATGCGTTCAGTGTCTAGACATTCAGCTGCTTTATTGTGTCTGTTCACTATGTATGCAGCATTGTGGTCCAATAAGAACATGGAATCCATTTCTCCCCAAATTCTTTGCTTCGTACTTAGCCCCATGCCCATATGGTCACTATTAGCCAGTCTGCGAGTCTACTAGTCTTTGACTCCTACTACCACTACTAATAATAACATTGGCTACTTATCATGCACCAAATCCACCTCATAAGGCCTGCTCATAATGCCACGTTATTATCCACGGTCAATGAATCAGTGTGCGCTCAGTGTTCCTTCTGAACCCAAGCTACTGTTTCCAGCACTACAAGGTTATCATTCAGATGGCCATGGCATCCTACTGGGTACCCATTCTATTCTGGGTGAACAGAGGCAGATTCTGCTAGTCTACTAGTCTTTGGCCAACTCGCCGAGCCTGCTAGTTTGCTAGTCTTTGGCCAATTATCTAAGCCTGCTAGTCTACTAATCTTTGATCACCTCTCTAAGCCTGCTAGTCTACTAGTCTTTGACCAACTCTCTGAGCCTGTTAGTCTACTAGTATTTGGCAAACTCTCTGCGCCTGCTAGTCTACTAGTCTTTGGTCAACTATCTGAGCCTGCTAGGCTTTGACCAATTATCTAAGCCTGCTAGTCTACTAGTCTTTAGCCAATTATCTAAGCCTGCTAGTCTACTAATCTTTGGTCAGCTCTCTGAGCCTGCTATTCTACTAATCTTTGGTCAGCTCTCTGAGCCTGCTAGTCTATTAATCTTTGGTCAGCTCTCTGAGCCTGCTAGTCTACTGGTTCATGGCCAACCCTGTAGTCTGTATAAAGGCCAACTCTCAGCCTGCCTGTAGTCTGTATTAGCTACTGCTGGTGGAGACTGTTGTCCAGCTTGTTTGTGCTAGTGTATATTGCTTGTTTTATGATGTTCCGGCTTGGTGACTCTGAGATAGAGCCAGAGATTAAGGGAAGTAAGCTGTGATGGGTAGAGATCGGGGAAGGCAAAGAAAGTAGGTGATGATTGCTTCACAGAGGATGTTGGATGCTGGTGTTCCAGGTGGAACTATAACATGCGTCAATCTTTGGCACAGTTTTCCCAGGGTTTAGATGTAATATAAAGATAGATGTACGAAAAGGATTAACATGAATAGCAGTAGGCGACAGTGATTAATAATGCTTTTAATGACCCCGAGATTATAAAACCCTTTTGAGTATTTCATGCTCAACTCAGTTTTGTTCACAAATTGCCACATAAAATTTGAGCCTGAGCATGAAATCATATTCAAAAGTTTCATAATCTTGCGATCTGGTCTCAGCCAGCAAGACAACACCTTTGGCTAAATCGGAATCACAATTCAGGCAACTCGGGTTCGAATCTCAGGATCGGTATGACACTTTTACACATGTAACTGTGCAATCAAACCCTCAGTAAATCACTTATCTATATATGGGGATATACAGGTACGTAGTTATAGCCCCCTATATGGTTCAGGATACCCATAACCCTATAACATGACCCCATTATGAATGAATACCTATGGAAAATCGTTCAAGCTGAAACTGTTTAATAAAAATTTTAAAATCTAAATTCTTACATAAATCTTTGCTAGACTATGTTCAGTCTAGAATATATAAATAAATAAATATTTAAATATAATTCGTGAAAAATAATTGTATTATTCTTTTAATTATGTATTTATTTTTCAAAGAGTTTTAACAGGAACATTCTATACAGTATACAGTCCAGTATACATGAAATATAAGGAATCCGAAGTCAACAACAACAACCCCAATCAACAAATTCCTACGTTCAGAGTTCAGATCTGTAGACATACAATATTTCACAGCATAAAAATCATGATAGATGAAACATGAAAAGCTAGGACTCTCCAAATATGGTTTTGTTGATATACCCAAGATAAGACGAGATAATAACACAGATAAATGATGAAATGGATCGCAGAATATGTTTGAAGGGGGTGGGGGAGTGATTATTCGAGGCTGGTGCTATGGCATGGATTTTTTGTGGCTAATAGTGAGGCAGGAGGGAGAGGGTGGGTGTTGAGAGACGATATTAAAATATTCTAACTGACGCAGCAGGTGAACATACCCAGTGCATGTCAGTCCCTCAGTGCCGACTATCACTACTGATAGTGTCACGTGGGGGAAATAAACTCTCGCAAACATTTTATCATCAAAAACTTTACGCAACATCGCGCTGCATGAAGTTGGCCGGTATCTTGCATGTAAACTAAACAGGGACTCGAAAACATGAGAAAAAGGACTGCACGAGATTGCAAAGCTGTCTGCTGTGAAAGGCTCCCCGCAGTGTCATGCTGTTTCATGCTGTGAGGAGATTAGCAGTCCATGTCAATTAGTGCCATGATATCTCGATTTTTACGAAACTGTCAAACTTAATATTAACACATAGCACCAATAACATGAAATGTCTTAACCACCAACGTAAACAGAGCGACCGCTTAGTAAGTGCATCAACTTGTTCAGATTGCCTTTACAGCCATGTTCGCAGTGCAGCCATAATGTCAACATATATTTTGGCATGCGATATCCAGGATGATGATGTAAAATGTGAGAAGTTGCTTCCACCTGCAGCATATTACAGGATGAGATGGTACCCAGAGCACCAAGAAGTGTGTTGCTTGGGTAATTAGTGTCCTTCCTTCCTTTGAAAACATCAGGGTATCGGTTCTCGAAGCCTGCATATCTACAGTACTGTGAGACCATATAGCACTATCTATATCATAGCGATCTCTTATAGAGGCGATCGGGCACTTACGAGAGAGCTATATGGTTTCATAGAGAGCTTTGAGAAATGATATCCCGAGTGTAAATGATTACATGATCATTCCTGGGCTGTTTTTTAGTGGAAACATGAAGACTTCAAGATAATGCAATACAAGAAAGTAATATTTCTTAACCATACATAATATGTGGCATGGTAATTGATCTATATATATATTTTTCTTTTGTGACTGTAATTTGAAACACAAATCATCTACGACCCTTGCTCATTAATTGACCAGTGCTTCAATAAATTGTTATCATGGTATTTCATCAAACGATTCTGAAACATTTCTAAATGAAAGATTAGAACAGAAATCAAAACAAAAACGTATCGCTAAAACCATTCACTCCAATTCCACCTCCTCGATCGCGACGTCTTCAATTTCGCCAACAAACCAAAAGAACAAACATGATTCTCCTCTAGATATATGTATGCATGTATTCAGCTATGTATGCATGTATTCAGCTATGACACGACTGTGTGCTCAGACAGTTCACACAGGACAAATAAATAGACAGAAAAGCTATCGCCTCGTTTCACACCTCGGGTATACCTGTACAGCACCATGCTTCAACAAGCACGTGATTTCGAGCCGTGATTTCGAGCCGGCAGAATCACAAGAGACAGCTTGGCTGTGTAACAATGATGGGCTTTGCTTGTACACCGGACCTCAAAGAACAACCTGTTGCTTTCAAACAGAAAACATGGCTGGCTGTACACAGAGAGCAAGTGATTAATATATTACGGTGGACCCGAGTTGCCGGTGGTTTCCTGACAAATATTTGTCGTATTTGTCGTGTTCTTTCATCAAGAAACTGTAATATGGGGTTCCTCTTTTTTTCCCACTCTCAATTTCTTGCCAATAATACATTCAATAGAAAGAATCCTGCAAATTCATACAAATATTTTTTAATTCTCATTTCCGATGTAAGGGAATATCCAAATCGCAATTTTATGTACCTTGCAAATTAGACACAGATAAAATTAATGTCATAATATCATAAATCAACTGCAAATTCAAGGCCTGAGATTACGAAACTTTTCTGAGTACAATTTCATGTTCAACTCAAAGTTTTGTTTATGAATTTCCATTAAAAAAATCTGAACTTGAAATCGTACTGAGAAAGTTTCGTAATCACGGGGCCAGGGTCACGCCAAATCACACATTTAGGAAGAAGCAGTACGTGTATCTACACAGAGACTGCGGGGCGAGACTACACCGACACTGCAATGAGGTGGGTACACGTTTTACGACGTGCTAATGGCTCTATCCAGTAAGAAATGTCCCTGGTTTTACAAGCACACAATCGGTATGGCAGCATCTTCAAAGCCAGGCTAAGCGTTCGCCCAGGAAGTCGTAGTCATCTCCTACACACACCGGTGATTCTCATTGGGTGCTCAAGTAGGGTGAGAATTGTTTTCGCCCCAAGACCCATTTTCTTCTTCATGGTTTTCTTTTGCGTTTGGCTTGCTTGCTGCTCAATGGGGTATAAATGCAGGTACAGTTTATGTTAACATCGTGAAACTGCTCAGTAAATCACAGTGGTAACTATGATTCATGTCAACTATCAGATAAACGTGCTGCTGGATTCTTTGAATCTGCTGAGGAAAAGTATCTCACTCTCTTTTAACCCTCTTACTTCTGGATTAGCCACTGTCACTCCTCTATAGGGCATTTCTGGTTGCCTCCAGCATGGAGAGGGTTAAGAAGACAGGTTAGCAAGTGAAAGTCCTGAGTGAAAGACCAAGTGTTAATGTCACAGTGAATAATATTTGCATAATTAAAAAAAACATGAATTCAGTTTTGGTTGATGAAGAACACAAAAACATACCATCATTTAAATAACAATTAAAGGCCCATACTGTTCTTGTACAAGCTTTAAGCATAAACAATCCATTTTACAAGTTAAAAAAAAAGAAGAAGAGATAAATCCATAAATGAATATGATGAGAAAATTGAATAATTCAAATGTGACGCTTCAAATCCAAAATTGATTTCAAGTACACTTCTTATGTCTGTGAAGTGGATACTCATCCCAGTCTTGTAGAAGACTACATTAACCCTCTCACAGCTGAATTGGGCACAAGCTCTGCTCTAATAGGCATGTCTGTCTGCCTCCAGCATGGAGAGAGTTAATGGTTGTAATAAGCCACAGAGGAAACAACTGGTTACGGCCCAAGATCCCCAGCCTCTTCAGAACATTGTATCCTGCCTCTCGCACTAGTAGTAGACAGCAGTTGAAGAATTCCTCTCAATTTTGAAATTGGAGTTTACCAATGACAGACAGATGGGGGAAGAAGCTTCCCATGTAATTAATCCTTGGAGAACAGACACCGGTGCCTGTTCTTGAAGCTTATATAACATTGTAACATCTCATTGCAAGAGCGGGTGAAAAAAACCATACTTCATCCTCCTGAGGGCTAATGACCTCTGGTGCAAATCCTTAAATTTGATTTCAATTGGTTCCAAGTTTTGCAATTGGTTTCCAAGTTGTAGGTTATGGAAAACAGTCTTCACACTTTGGCATATGTGACAAGTATACTTTAACCCTCTCCCTGCTGGATTAAACAAAGATCACTGTTCATTAGGGCATCTCCAGTTGCCTTCAGCAGGGATAGAGTTAAACTGAAGCCTTCATTCTCTAGAAAGGTATGACTTTGACTTTAATTGGTTCCAAATTTTAGGATTTTCCATAGTATACACTTTGGAACGTGTATGTATGCTGTATGTAATAGGTAGACAATGTGCTTCCTTAACCCTCTCCCTGCTGAAGGCAACCGGAGATGCCCTAATAAGTCGTGCTTTTGCCTATTCCAGCAAGGAGAGGGTTAAGAATGTATGTTCTTCGTTGTTTGTGAAGTTCCTTCTCAGTGTTAGATGAGTTTTACCAAAGATGTCGTTGGGTGATGAGATACTTCCCATACCATCTTAACCTGCACCAACAATAATTATGAACCAAATGTTTCATGATTATGACTTGCTTCTTACCACCAATTAAAGTCTGACATATTTATGCCATCTTAATGAGTTTGGAAACTATAACTCGGTTGAGTAGTTAAACAGCTGTACTGAGAGAAAGATGGAACAGAGAAAGTGAGAGAAAGAGAGAAAGAACTACGAAAGTGAATACAATTTTTGACAATCTATTTTCTCATTTTGGAAACCAGCATGTCTTGTTGTTAAAGGTCCTTATTAACTAAGAAATACATAAACAATATATGCCAGGTTTACATGGGAAAGAAACGTTAGTTCTATAAGTAAGGTTTGTTCACTCACATGGTTGATGCAAGTGCAAATCCATAGATTTGCACATGAATACATGTAAAAATATTGGAACTACATTGGCTTTGAACAAACATTTAATTTGGATAATATGATAAATTGCTGTGAGTATTGGCAATTTTGTAAACTTCTGTAAATTTACAGACAATGACATCAATGTATACCAATTTTTATGCAATTATTTCAACATCCATTGATTAAAGCCTGAAATGTAGAGCCATAAACATTTCACACACTCACTTCTTTTCAAATTCCTGTATGCATACAAAATCTATTATACCAATTTGTCAGATCTCTATCAGAAAGATTTCATTAAACGTATCGAAATGAAAGTCAATAGAAATGGGGCTTTAAATAGTTAATTACATCCCTGTCAAGACTATTCAACTTTTTTAAAAGAAACACTAACAAAGAGGTGATTAACTATTTCATAAGGCATTCATTGGAACGCATGTATAATCTTTGTGTTGGGAAATGGGTAAAACTTCTTAAAATTAACCCATTAACTACATATTTATCCAAATTAACCCTATGCCAATAACCTATACAGCAGTAACATCAGAAATTACTTCATTCACCCTGTTATTGTATTGTGGCTATGTACATATGCTGGGAGTGTTTTAACCAAATAAAACTTGAAATAAACATATTTTTCACTTCTAAGAAAATAAATATGGCATTTTCTATAATTCTGTGAACATTTTATTCTGAATCAATTTTCATAAAATAACTTGACCATCTTAACACATTTTTTTTTTTTTTATGGAAACATTACATCCACATCCATGACAGGGATTACGACCAGTAGTTAATCCCAGCATGGTACAGTATCCTGGATCGTAATCCCTCGTACAGATCATGGTTATTGTTTGGGATTGGGGTTGCCCAGCCTTACTACGGCTGTTGGAAGTTAGTCATGCTTCTGATGATTTTCACCCAGAAACATATGGAGCATGTGCTCGAATCATAACGCGTATCTGGCATTGTTGCAGCAATGAAAGAAATCCATGTCTGTGTCCCCATCACCCACCCCCTCCCAAACTCCCTCCTACCCCCACTCCAAGTCCCGACTGGCTATGACAATGCTGTAGTATGGACCCCTCTCCATCTTGGCTTCATTGTAAAAACCAATGACATAACCTATGCGTTATTGATTAAGGACTCGAAAATGTTTTTAAATATTAATGTTTTTCTCCAAATCACAATAATCTGGGGAAAATAATGATAGTAATCATCGTAATTAACAGAGTTTTGTCAAAGCATGTGGACCTTGCATGAAAATTTACTCCTAGAATCAATAGATATAGTTTCTGCGGATTGAAAGGTTCTTGCCGATTGTGCAAGTCTACAATAAGTTTAAATAATTCACATGAAAACCTAATTGGAGTATTATAATATTTTGAAATGAATTTTCTTTATAAAAATTTGAGTCATTAGTTCAACAGTGCGTAGCTGAATTTGCATTCAAATCCAAATGTCATTTATATTTCTGTGAAATGTCCATGTATTCACTTTAAGTCGATGGTACCATTTTATGTGGGAACGAAAACAACACTTGTAAACAAAAAGTGAAAATGAGAGAGAAAGAGAGACGTATCATAGATGTTGATGATTTGCCAACCAGTGAAACGCACTAACTCTATTAGCAACAATAATTAAATTAAACCCAATTGTGTTCCTCCCAAAAGCCAGCTATGTAATATACAAGAAACGATGAGAGAGAAAATCAAATCAAATTATCTTTTGCAATGTTAATTATGGTTTAAAATATTATTCTCATCTTCTCGATGGCCGACATACTTCAGCCATCATCCAAACACCTCTTGTGGTCTTTGAAAAAGTCTCCCAAGCTTTCATTGAATCAAAACAAAGACTAATTTTACATTTCGACAAGATATCAAATACACTTTCATTCATCTTAATTATCTCTGTGTGAACTTCCAGCTTCTCTCGATGCAGTTCCGCAGAAAATCGAAAACCACAAACATTTTTCTTCGTCCCGAGAGACGGTAAAGGAAGTTGCATATATCCCCAGCCTCACTCTGACCCCGCGCGATGCGAATGCGAACACCTGACCTCATTCATCTCTGTCTCCGACATGCTGTTCACAGCGCTATCCCTTGCACAATTGCCGACAATCTGAGGATTAACAATTGAAATTTTCGTAGCATTTGCTGTGCACAATTCTCTAGCAACGTATATCCACAGCCAAGTATTAGATCCAAGCTGTCGTTGGCTTTCTTTCAGGATCTCGTGCACTCGGCAGTTGACTTTATATGTATGGATGTCATCACTTTGAATGACAATAGACTTTGTTAACAAATAACAACAGACTTTCAATAGATCCAATAGATTTTTCTTAACAAATGACAATAGATTTTTCTTAGTGTAAAAAAAAGCCACCGAGAAGATTATGTACAGTGGTGATATCTGCAGTCTTACTAAAGAAAACTAAATATTTTAAGTACATCGTATACCAAAGTTAATGGCACCAGTCTTTGTACATAAATAAAACATGCCAACCATTAGGGTATGCAAGTGAAAGAATCGACCAACAACCTTATAATCGCGCATGAGTGAAATATTTCCATTGCGACGTAAACCTTCTAATCGCTATGACGTAAATCACTAATACATTGAAAGGTCCCTTGTATTGAAAGGTTTTATTAAAGTTTTACAATTTCTCACACCAGTATTAACTTGCTTTCAAATTTAGGACATAATTATAAGTTATTTTATTTAGCACTAAGTGAAACACCTACTTGCGTTCTATCTATACTCGACAACAAAAATTTACATTTTGTCTCACATAAACGACAAAGTTATCCTGTAATTAAGAACAATTCTAATTCTTCATCGAAAACCAGATTACTTTTATACTAACAGCAATTGACCCAAGACAAAGCCTCGCAATCATACGAAACCTAGCAACATTTTAATAAGAGTACAATCGGCTTCCGAAGACACAGGGGTACTTCCGGGTGACAGAACGGTCACCGTCAGAAACTGATCAATAATAAAACGATCGTACACAATCCTCGTCATACGTTGCAGCTCCTAATTGTCTGATCCATGGTCCAAATCCATACATACATGCCCATGTTAAATTTAATAAGACTGCTTGCTTCCATACGTACATGCCCAGGTTAATAACACTGTTTGCTTACATGGAAAGTGTGAAGGTTGAAAAATGTCCGTACTTCAAGAAGACATCAGCACATTACTTTTCTCATGTCCGTACTTCAAGAAGACATCAGCACATTACTTTTCTCACGTCCGTACTTCAAGAAGACATCAGCACATTACTTTTCTCACGTTTGCTTACAGCAGAAAGTTGGTCAAGTTTACGGGCTGGCAGATGATTAGAGAATTTACTCCTGTTTCTGACACACTACAATTCACACTGCCTTTGGTCAGAAATGTTTGATTGTATGTATTGTGTGGAAGACCTGGGTGTTCCTTGTCGGGGACGCTGCCTACAAGAGTTTACTTTCAGGAACCTTTACAAGCATGATTTCGTACTAGAACTAGCTTGGCAATGAAGTGGACCCTTGGAACACAATGCATAAGGGTATACAACATGAAGAGATTTTTCATTTATTGTTAGATTACCTTAATTAATTTTTTTATCATTTATATTACTGCTTTTTAGGGATGCAGAATCATGAAAATTTAAAAAGTAAATTTATTTTAAAAAATTCAAGTCAACAGAATCTTTCTATACTTTTATTAAACCAAAGAAAACCCCATACCGGTATATGTCAATAAAACCTAAATAAGTCAATGTTTCTGAAAGTTGATGAAACTACAAATCCACAAGAAGCATGACCACAGATTTCTAAAGACAGACATCACTGCATGGACAATTACAGTGTCTGTTCACACACTCCAAGGTTGACCCCGGTCACCAAGTTTCACACATTAAACCTGCACGTTGCTATTGACGTGACAAGAAGATGATGGGGTAGCAGGTCCACCTTTTCCTGGACACTGGACCCTGGTCAAGCTACCCTGTAATCACAGTCGTTATCACTGGTCATCTCTGCCTGGTCAATGAACAGCAGTTTAGAGGGATTCCGAAATTTGTAAAACTCCCAGCCATGGTTGTAGATGATCTCCCGGATATGACTCTCAATGGGCAGCACACGAAGATTTATCGCGTTTATGAATGAAATCGCAAAGGCATTTCGACGTTTATTCGTGTATTAGTATATCATAGAAAAGTCATGTTAAATCTTCAAGGTATTCTGATTACAACGATACATGTTTTTAGTGCCATATGAGTACCAGTTAATAATGCATTTACTGCATCTGCATTCAGTCAGGATTTCTCATTTAAAAAAACTCAAACTCGTATAAACAAATCTTAATGTAATTGTGTCTACTATTCAAAGATTTAACCTATCAAGTTCAATACCTTAAAAATGCCATGGGGGATTGTTAAAATGTGAAACTATACACCCAATAATCATGTTAGACCTACAAGAAAGAAAAAATAATCTGAACATATGAATCGGTAAACTGTGAAACAGCGAACCCAAAAGGGAAAAGAAAATCCAAAATAAATTTGAACATATTATGAATCAGTAAACTGTGAAACAGCGAAACCAATAATCATGTTAGATCCAAAGTAAAAATATAATAAAAATGTAATCTGAACTTATTAGTTCATCTGTTTCTAATTTTTTTAAACTTTTCAGAAGAAAAAGCATACACAACACATGATACAGAGCGCCTGGGTCTAACCATTCAGAGTGGTATTTGTAGTGATTTGGTTCCTGGTAATGCAGTCTGTTTATTGAACAACAGCCCCAGCCTGCCATCCCACTGATGACTCCGTCCAAGACTCTGCTTGAAAGGAACTGGTTAAATCAACAATAACTCTCTAGAACACTGCTCCAACGGAAAACACCTTTGATGTCTTAAGTATACTATGACAGATATTTGAAACACTGGATTCACTCCATGAAATTAGTTTGGCCATTCTGGCATCCCCCAAGCGAGGAGCCGAGTGCCGTCTTATCTGTTCTTGAAGGCTCGGCACCAGCGGCTCCAGGTAAACGATGGCGCCCGACTTGTTTTAGTTTATGATTCTCTCTGGAGACAATTGTGAAGCTAGCATCTTTTCCATCGTAGCAATTTGGTGGGAAATGAGCGGTATGTCATAACTGGGGGAAATGGACATTCTCCGAGTGTTCTGTCCGGGTGTCGGGTTTTGCCCTGTTTGCATTCTCACCTATGGCTGTCCAGTTGCTGAGCTTGGACATCATTGGTAGGTTAACCCTCTCACCTGTGGTAAGCATTTATGGTTGCTTCAGTTGATTGCTACACCAGAAGGGTTAATCGTTACGGATTTTGTGCAAGAGCATACTTCCTATGCCTGTAATATTTCAGTACTTCTGTGGAAGTTGATCATCATTTCCCCGTTATAAACTTGGATCACATTTAACCCTTTTTTTTTGGGGCAGGTTTAACCATCTTTATGCTGGGAGCAACTAGAGATGATCTTTATAACAGAGAGGGTTATTATTCCCACAGGGAGAGGGTTAACTTAATACCTTTTGAGCAGAATGAGGAAAATGACAATGAAACTTCCACTGAAGTACTGACACAGCACAAGGCCAGGAATTATCATCTCGGTGTATGTCGATATGTTGGAACATCAATATCTGTACCTCTTTGTCTAAGCACGTAAACATATTTGGGATAGGTACAATGCTTTGAAGTACATATGGAACACATAGTGAAGGAATTTGTAAAGTAGACACAAAGGCAATGTTGAATTTGAGTGGTCGAGATAGAAATTCCATGATAAAGAGTGCAGAAATAGCTGAGACCAACACACTTATGACCTTTGTAAATATGAATGTTTGTAAGTGTTAACTGAAGTGTTTCTAAGCTGTTTGCTGATTTTGCTGAAATGTATATATTTTTAGTATGTCAACAATATTACTGGAATTGAGAATTTCTTCCTAAAACAGAACAGCATTATTATTATTATTATTATTATTAGTAGTAGTAGTAGTAGTAGTAGTAGTAGTAGTAGTAGTAGTAGTAGTAGTAGTTAAATATTATTTAAAAAAATATTATTATTATTATAATTTAAATAATAATAATAATAATAATAATAATAATAATAATAATAATAAGAATAATGGATATTTATAATGCATGACATGAGGCATGTTCTAAACACTGCACTTAATAAGATGATGACTTCATGGGCACTTTATAGTAATACAATGTAATACTATGTATAGGATCCAATACTGATGAACCAACCAGAGTATACTGGGGTCTAGACTGAAGGCCAAAGTCATCCCTCCAGATTTCATAAGACACAGTCACCACTTAGATTATACAGGTAAATTAAACCTTGACACATATACAAGCATGTCAGTGCATGTAGGCTACGAGACACAAGATAGGTGGTACCCCCTGCAATGGCGGGTGATGAAGCCGGTTTATCTGAGAGGTGACATAACGACTGTCTCTGGCATGGGTATTGAGAGTGATGGTCCAGGTTTATTAGAGAGCTGACAGCAGAGGACATTTACTGTTCCTTCCTGTCAGAACATGCAGTCACCTTCCACTGACAACTGTCACAATCACCCACCAACAACTGTCACCATTATCCACAAACAACTGTCACCAACAATAATAACTGTCACCATTACCCACCACCATTCAACAATACTGTCACCATCACCCACCAATAACAATTGTCACCATTACCCACCATTTAATAATACGGTCACCATCACCTAGAAACAACTGTCACCATCACTCACCAACCAATAATACTGTCAGAATCACTAACGGTCGTCATCAACAACCAATAAGAATGTCACCATCAACTACCAACAAAACTATAATCTCACTAATTACTGTCTCTCTCTCTCTCATCAATAACATACAGAGACATATTCAATTATTTACATTCTTCAAATTTATTATTGTTTTCTAAATGCCTGTACATGGCTGGCCACCTTTTCCAAACACACCAGTCTAGAGACTAGACTCTGAAAACATGGAGTGTATCACAACAAGAGCTCACGTAAGCCCCACGCACCAGTCGCATGTCTAGTCTCTGATTGGTTGCTTATATAATTTAGTAAAATATTCATACTGTCGAACAGTAGTCGAAAACAGAGTTCTATATAGACAGTGATCCCAGGGTACTGTATACCGGAAAATGTTCGAGGTGCAGCTTTTTCATGGTCGAAGATACAAAGAGGTTTCGAGGATTCTTGTTTTCGAGGTTGTCCTGTTTGTGTATTAACAAAACTACAACTATCTAGTATAACTTTTACTAATTAAATAT
>JAUTBV010091197.1:2496-36294 GCA_032361325.1 Lepetodrilus fucensis | reverse complement strand
ACACACACACACACACACACACACACACACACACACACACATACACACACATACACACACACACACACACACACACAAAACAAACATATTCAAACAGTGGATTTGAATGTATATTAACATTTAAACTGTTTGTAGTCCCAATAGAAAAAAACCGTTAAGGGGAATTAACTCCTCTCATATTAATGACATTAAATCGCATAGCTGGGGTTTATCATCCTCTACAGGTACTGCTCGTATTACCTTCATTCAATGGAGTTTCAAGATCTTGCGAATTAGCTACACTTATATATATAATATGCTATTATCTGCCTATACACATCGCGTAAAGTTAAGTTTCTTATTAATCTTGTTTTATAGTGGTGTTACTGTATGTTCAATTCTAAACTTTAAAGGCACACGTATGTTCCATACCTATATGTGTTCCATATGGTAATCACTTCGGACGTCTGCAGTAGATGATGAAGTTAATTTACTCAATCAGTGCACATCTAGACGTATTTTTGACCAATCACGTGACCTAGCTCTGGGACTCTTCCACTGGTCAGTTAAAATGAAGATGACCGCAAGGCATCAGCTCTGTTATCGAGTACGCACGTACTCAACTTATGTGTGACCTTCACTGACGTGTTAATTGGCATAGTTATATCGTCTGTACAAACTCAACTACCTAATTTACAAAATTGAAGTTCTTAGTAACACTCGTATGCACGATGTGTCTACATTTCCCGCCGATAATTGCATGTTATGCGCAATATATAACGTATACATGATTTACTTTAGAACGTGGTTGTATAATTAAATAAAACAAATACTAGTACACGTGCGTATGTTTCAGAGATTTCCTTTGCTATAACAATACTGACTGTGAACATGGTGAACACCAATTCAGTCAGACTCATAGTATATCTTTCAGAGGTAGGCCTACACAAATACTTTATTTAGCTTTGTTTTAGAATCATTTGTCATGTATTCATTACACTTGCCAAAACATGGTAATACAGCATTATTAATACTGTAGGTTTATATATATAAAATAGTAAGATCAGCAAGGTTTGGGATATTTCTGCATACACCCTCACCCCCACCCTTCTCTCTCTCTCTCTCTCTCTCTCTCTCTCTCTCTCTCTCTCTCTCTCTCTCTCTCTCTCTCCCTCTCTCTCTCTCTCTCTCTCGCGCGCGCGCTCTCTCTCTCTGTATATGCATACATGCATGTATGAAAAAGGTTCAATAGAATTTAGTTTTAAAAGAAGATAAATATGGTCGATGTATCCAATAAGCTTCAACTGGTCTCTTCAGGGGGCTCTTATCGTCATCGTTGAAATTTACCAGGCTTATAATAATAGGGAGACATCGCGATCGTCAGTATTCATCTTCATTTTATTGACCATTTCATCCACAGTTAGACAAAGAACACTTTCATAAGTGGTTTAAGTGCAAACAGGCCAAGCTATCATGCCTGTCAGATTGTCTATATAATTTATATCTGAACTGTACTGAACACTATGTTTTAGTGTGATATAATAGCGTATGGTTTATATATACAACTGTTAGAAACCTTAATAATTACTTCAATAATACGGTATTTATCGTTAGAATGTGTCTCAAGAGATATACATTAATACTTTAGGATAAAAAGGATTTCACGAAGGACATATACAAATTATATGTGACCCTGGAGGGCCAGTGGCTTCATAACGTATATTTCTTAGATTACACACGATAACATAGGACACAGGAGGGTTAGCATTATAACGTTACGAGTTAAATAAGTTATTTGTTCTAAATAAATATAGTGACAGGCTTTTTTCCTTCTTTTCTCGCAGGTCTAATAATTGTATTATGATATTTTGAATATAAAATATGATGGGACATTGGGAGGGAATACGCACATAAAAATACATCGATGTCAGAATGGTGCCCATATATACCCCACAATGTCAAGAGGGTATGCTTAATTAATTAGGGAACAAATCCAACACATTTATAGATTTAATTATTTAGTAAAACATCGGGGGAAAAAACCTTGTCGGAGAAATATAGTTTCAGAACATACTAAGCTCGAAAGTGACAAACACATTGCACGATAAATATAACTACATTGAGTGCTAAATGATGCCTCAATCTAAGATTTTGAAATATTATCTCAAATTATTGCACTAGGGAAATTATACTATATGTCGATATATTTTCTCAATTTCGGATATTAATAATAATAATAATAATAATGTGCGCATTTATATTGCGCCAAATCCATGCTTCAGAAGCATGCTCATAGCGCTACATTATTACCCTGGTCAATGGATCAGTGTGCACTCATTTCACCTTCTCAACTCCCTGGGATCTCATTGTCAAATTAAAACAAAGTTTCGTGAGCTGACTAAGCTTGTGGTAGGTGACTATCTACATTCAATTTAAAAAAACAAACAAACAAAAAACAAAAACAAACAACTCCCTAATATCCAGTCATCTCCCTAATATAACACTTCAAGAGAATTAAAAATACTTGCTAATGAGGCAATTATACAATGGTGAGTGTTTCCAACTACTATGAACATGATCTAAATAACTTTCTTGTGTAACCTCTACAAATAAATATTTTCTTTGCGGACACTACAAAAAATAATTAATTGTTGACATTATATTTTAGGGAATATCCTCTTATTATTTAAAATAAATATATATTTAAAAAAATATAACATTCTGTTTATTGCTATACTTTTAAGGTGTCACAGTTATAAGGCACTATGCTGTAAATAAATGAATGTTCATTAAAGAAATATAAGACTTTGAAATGTCAATGTTTCATGTGGACTTGTCCATATATACTCAAAACCCAGGACATATATCTACTAGTATCAGGCCGATTCCAATTCAATATGCTGTCCTCAAAGGTTACGAATCATATTACTGGTCACGGATGATCTTTTACAGTTTAAATATTTATTAATTATTAGCTAAACGTCATGCTTGTACTCATGCCAACCTGATATCATTGAAGTCAATGGAGTCGAGACTTAATGTCAATATATGGACGAAATTCAATGTGCATAGCAAGTCATGGACCATAAACGTTGCTTAATCAAGTGTTTGATATACGTATGAAGATCAATTCATGGCCATCTATCTGTGAAGTGAGTCACACTGGGTCGACCTCATTTCTCAATGATTTTACGAATACAGAGCTCAGAAGCGTATCATCCATAACGACATATCCGACAGTTAAGGTCAAATGATTTTATCGATACAACTCTTCATCACGATGACTTGCAGTCTTTAAATAAATACAATTTATTACTGTGCTTATTAGCTACGGCAACACCAATGTTATATTATGTCTAAGCTAATTTATCATAGATGATAATATTAGAATACGAAGTCAGAATAGATTTCCCCATGAACGCTGTATTCAACAATACTTAGCGTAGGAATGTTTGGTAATGTCTGACTTTGGTATAAGTATTACTATCGATCACGCAAATTGGAATTGGCTTTGTGACAAGATTGCCATAATTCAACCAATATTAATATTATTGTTAATGCACTGTAAATAGAATTGACATACATTCCTATACGTGTCATTATACCCATATTTTAATAATCGTCACCTATGGAATAGAACGGTCAGTTTCGTACCTATATATGTTTCTACCCCTCTATGAATACACGGAGAGATCGTGCTCGCACCGTACAGCATTGTAATACTCATAGACATGGACGTTCAGTTTCGCACCTTGAAAGGTACCCAGCAGAGAATGGGTACCCGGAAGGAGGAGATGGACATGTGAATGCTAACCTTGTAGCGCCTTGAATGGCAGCTTGGGTTGTATACTCCCCACGGAGTTGAGAAGGAAGTGAGTGACAACAGATCCGTTGACCGGGGTAATAAATGTAGCGCCTTTGAGCGTGGATTTGGCGCAATATAAATATTCACATCATTATTATCTAGTGCTCTAACAACACGTCAATAGATCATGTTACCACCTTACATATGGGTGAAGCCAGTGCAGTCATTGCCCATTGATGACCGGGGTGTCTGTTGACATAAGCTGATATATGCGTGCTCAGTAATCATAGTAATTCTCACCAAAATGACGTAAATGTGTGGAGACGACACACAGGCAGTCTGTTATAGAGGTTGTTACTACCATCACAGCCATAGCCATCGGATACCGATATGCCTGATCATCTTTAAAACCTTTACCTTCGTCCTATCGTTCTTCTTCTCTAGTAATAACCCTAGGTAACGAACTTATTAACATCATCTAGTGAGTGAGTGAATATGGAGTTTAACGCGTCGCTGCGGGAATCTTTCACTCATTTGAGACGATAACAGAATCTAGAAAGCGACTTTAAAAAAAAAGGTAATGCAATGTACAAAGCGGAAGGAGAAGAAACTTAATTTTACGCCGGATATCTGAATAACAAATAACGTCAACTAGATATTATTTCGACAAATAAAAGTTTGAAGACCTATTCAATTTTATTCTCTCCATCATTTGTCATACATCTATACCAATAATAAATCCATGCATACACCGCCCTCTGTTTTTTTCACCAGTTGTAATCTATATTGTGAAGGCTTCGTCTAGTACCTATATCAAGCTCTGGTATCGACGTGCCTCAGGAAGCCGGCATTATGTACAGATCGTTGACCAACTTGATGCACAGAACTACAATTATGTAAGCAAATAGAAGAACGCTCTGGAAATAAACCGTTCCCATGGCAACCCGAGTGTACACATATTATATTTGGTAATAATTAGAATGGACTAATACTTATCAGACTGCCACTTATCAGAATTCAGTTTCCACGACCAGTTCCACAAATGACGTGTAGTTATGAGCTGGTTAAATACAACTATCCCAATGATAATTTTCTTAGGTTTCAATACAAAACGTTCCTAAAAGTGAGGTTTTACATTTAATAGAAGAGTTTCTGAAGGGTAACATGGCTCTGATGAAAGTTGGTGGGTACCTGTGAGCAACACATGCATGCATGCCACTTTGTACAGCGGGAACAAGCTGGGTATACATGTGCTATATTCGGATATACGAGCGTTCTGCTAATGAACGACGGACGGTTCACATGTCTCCTGTACCGACGTTCACATCCTCAACCCCAGCAGTAGTCTAGTATATCAAATACGAAATGCTGAATTGATAAGTTGATAGATGACATCGTATACAGTTATCAATTCACACGCAACTACTTACCTATAAATGCACGCGTAAGTGATAGAAGGTTACACTTCCGTGAGCCATTTCAGTGTAGCGAGGTATTTGTAGAAACTATTTAAAGGATTAAAGGCATACTATCACAAATGAAGTTGTCGTTTTGGACCGAATTGGAGTTTAAAACGCAAACTAATGTAATCACTTTTGTACCTCAAAACATATTTTCACCGCTGTATGATAGATCAAATTCCATTTGCACTATGGTTCCAGTAAAACCCGAATAAAATACTGTAAAATTCCAATTCTCATGCACGGTCAAAGTAACCTTTCACGACCATTGGCACTAATATATACGAGTAGTATCTAATTAATAAATATTAACAAATAATACAATATTGATAACTATAGTGAGGCTTGTGGAATAAGTAACTGATTGTATAAAGTACTTGTGTAGTCAAAACAAAATAATGTACAGTATTTATTTTCAGGCAAAACCAGGTCGACGATCTGTGATATAGTATGCGGTTACAAAGTTCTGGAATCATACTATCTCCATCGAGAACAAGCGGATGGTTGAGGGATCACTAGCATGCATCAACACTCTGGATACTCCCCACATTACTATTATGTTTGACTGTTAGAGGCGATGTGCATGTCGTGGGAGGAGAGCCCGCAACAATCACGGCCAATACCACAGTCATGCAACGGCCGATGTGTATTAGCAAATATAAGTAACTATGCAGAATTCATACAGATAGTAAATGAACGTAATACTATTTTATCTATTGTATATGGCGAACTGATCATTGTATAATATTGCAATATGTTGCGATGCAGATATCTGTAAAATGTCAATCGAATAACATTATTGGCATTTGTAGTGAAAATAAAATCACATCTGTTGGTTAAACCACACACCACAACAGAATACTGTGACCATAAAATATTGAAGTCAGATTGCCATTCTTGGAACATAACATTTTGTTTATATATAATATTGTATTACTTAGTGCTCCTGTTCATCTTCCGCTACTGTTGATAACCTGATATATTAGTATACTGGTATATAGAGTCGAAGTAAGGTTTACGACATGACCGAGACAGACAGACAGACATACAGACAGACAGACAGACAGACAGACAGGTAATAATTTGAGCATACATCACATGTAACTTTGCTTCGCTTAGGGAAGTGGACGATGACAAGGTGAGTAATCATCTTCTTGTATGGACATTTCATATTCTCATACTGTATGAGTTAATTCTATTTATATTTTAAAGCTTATTACATCGCTAGTGTTCTAGTATCTCCAACGTACATTTATAATGGTATTTATAAATGTGCTAATGTGTGGAACTATATTCCTGTAATACAAATACCGGTTGTATTTCTATCCCTTACAAGGTTCAATATTCAAACTTTGATATATTATTCAGTGTTATCCTATATTTAGTAAACAAGCGTGATCATGTGAATGATTGTTGCCATAAAATTATACGTCCCGGGTGGAGTTGATATATATGCTTCAGAGAACATGCATGGGAAATCGACCATCAATCCCGCGACGAACGAAGTCACCAGGAACTTGAGCTATGACGTCATTGCCATTTATTTATTGAACGTCACCGACATCATTATCATACAGCAATCCATGACATCGCAATTGATCGCTGAAAAAGATCTGCATGATCATGAGCCGTTATTTTATGTTGCACTGGCAAATCGATTTTTTGAGACTATTTCTACAACGTACTTATATATTCAAATCGTATCTCGGTTTATCTTTATGAGCGTTGCGTGGGGGAACACAGCGAAATGTTTTTACTCGTAATCACGGATTGAGTATCTCTCCTCAATGAAGTCCGTTTCCATACGTAATTAGTGGGTCAGATTGGACAGGTGGGCAGTTGTTGGTGCTGACATTACCATGCAGAAATCACGGGCTATTGATATTCAAACAATATGGCCATGATTTGTAATGAAGGACGGTATCACCAAAGCTCGCTGCCTGTCATTTATACACTTCCAAGTTTCCCAGGTCTGATGTGTGATATGGCATTGGTGTTGCCATGGTCTGTAGAGTCTGTATACCAGTGCTATCGATCTCCGTAGCAGCACACCTTGCAGACGCCTTCAAACTTACATATCGCCATATTATTGTAGCTTATCAGCTGCTTATGCGACCTTTTGAACGTCCAACACGCGCAAATACTCTTCTGGCACGTGCGGCGCATTGTACCGATGTTGTCGTCCACACAATGACGACGTTGCCGTTCCGAATGGTGGAGCAAGCTATCTGGGCGAAGACTAGGCTAGCACCGACATGCTTTGGTCTCATATACTTGATATGTTATCGATTATACGCGTTGCCATGACGACAGTTTCGATCAACCTGTCTTCTGGTACACTGGCTTGGATGTGTTTGAGCAAATGACAAGCGACCGGAATTAACGTCGCGAGAACTAACGAGAACTAACGAGAATTCATTTGTCGCTTAAAAAATAAATACATCTGAAACAATCAGTTGTTATAATTTGAAACCAGAGTTATTTTATAAAAAACTATCGGATATAGTTTCAACGAAGGCTGATGACGATAGGTAATATACACTTCCAACGTTGATATTTCTAACGATGCTAAAGTAAACATTAACGCTCTCATTTTCCGTCTTGCTTGTCTTCATTTCAAAGATGATTGTACATGTATATTGAATGTAGTATATCCTTGACTTTCAAAAATAATCATTAAAAAAATCCCTGATGACATATATAGTTGGTGCTTTCGATAAAACATACATACTTAGTATTTTTAGTGTTATATTAACATTTCAACACTTTTCAAGCCGTTGGGCAGTTATGCATGACAATTGATATTCATCTTGCATTAGGTTCGAACAAATGAAACCAGCTGTTGCCGTATGGACTTCATTATACACTAATGCCATGTTGTACATTATCATTTACTTCAGTTCATCTCCGACGTAACTAGATATTATAGATATATTCACTAAAGAACATTACGGTAATAGTAATTAATTTTCAAATAGATAGATTTTGAAATTCGATACTCTTTAAATTTCAAATCGTTTCCCAATGAAAATAGCAAAACTATTGCCTCATAGCAAGCTATTGTTTCCATGACTATCCTGGCAAGAGATGCCATCACATGACTATCCTGGCAAGAGATGCCAGGACTGGCTATAACCTGGACTTCCTGGTTCGCCGACTTGCACATAAACTGTGGGTACGACAACCCCCGGTGAACACATGTCAAATATTCTGTTTATCAGGTTGCCATTCCCAGTCTGGTCTGTCGACACACAGACACACATTTGTAAATATATATTTCGAGTAATAGCTTTCCATTGTATGCGCAGACGATGACTAGCTAGTGTGTGGTCGAACCTAGCTGTAACCTCTATTGGAATATGGCTACTAGTCTAGGGCAGGATTTAGCACGGAAACTTAAAACGTATTACATATACTGTAGCATATATATGTACGATTACTAGAATAGCGACACTCTACAGAACTATAGAACATACGACTATTACCACAGTAGAAATGGCATGGCCTATCAATTCCATGATATACTGACTGAATATACATAGCCTCTGTGTCTAGTGCAGGAGTACTAAACAAAGACAGCCTGACATTGATAGTTTAAGATAATGATTAACAATTAAATCCGTTTACTTCGGCTTCACGTCATGACTTTCAAGACACGAAGCTCTCGTGCCCGCTAAGAGACCATAATGCTCTCTTTGCAAATTGTATTTGCTATCGGCAAAGGGAGCGTTATGGTCTCTTCGTGGATAGGACAGCTTCTTGAATGGATACCCACCCCAAGGCGACAACATGTTTTTGAGTACGATTTCAGGCTCAAGTCAAAGTTTGCACTGAGACTTGACCACAAGACATCAATTGAGCATGAACTCGTATTCAAAACGTTTCGTGACACCAGGGCCAGGGTATTTCTCGAAGCTGTCATATTTACTACGACACAATACTGACACTCGTAGCAAGATACGTGGGGATCGTGGGGATCGTGAACTTACGAAAGTCCTATGGTATCATAATTTATATGAGAGCTTCGAGAAACGACAGCCTGATAGTGAACTGCCACAACATATACATGCAACGATGTAACGTCCATTCTCCACAATTGTAACTTACCTGTTACATATAATGTCTATTGTGTCACTAAGTCGTTATGCAGCTAATATATTCTGGCTCTAATATATTCTGAAGGCTGACTTGTGAACGTACCTGGTTGATGACATCGTTAAGGAATTCTGTAGGCTTGGTAATTGTTCCTATAAGGTCAGATCCAACCAGGAGCCACAATCATCGGTAAGCAGCATCCCTGGGATAGTCACTATACATTGCGAGGACAATCACAACGCTTATAGAACAGACACGGCACTCATATAACAGACACAACACCAATATTATAGACACAACATTCATAGAACAGGGGACACATTCATAGAACCGGCACAATGCCCATATAATAGGAACAACACTCGTAGAACAGGCAAAATAATCAAAGGACAGGCATACCTCTCATAGGACAGACATACCACTTATAGGAAGGTATGCCACTCCACGATGACGGGAACAATAATGAAATGACAGGCATAACACTTATATAACAGGCAAAATACTCATATAACAGGCACAACATTCATAGAAGAGGCACAATACTAATACATTGGGCACAACATTCATAGAACAGGCACAACACTCATAAAATAGGCACACTTCTCATATAACAGGCACAACGTCCATAGAATAGGCACAACACTCAGAACAGCCACAACAATCAACGGACAGGCACAACACTCATACCACAGGCAAAAGAGGACCAGGAACACTGTCACTGTATCAGCGCAACACTCCAAAGGCAAGCACAAAACTCTTTAGAAAATGCACCACGGGTTGGACTGTCACAGCCCACCTAAAACACAACATTCCAGGTACCTTCAGAACATCCATAGAACGAGAACAACACCTTTTGGACCAACACAACATCCTTAGGACCAGAACAACATCCACAGAACAATTCTCCCATTGATAAGACGACTATCCGGAGGAATTGTCCCACAACTAGCTGAAGGACAAGATATAACTGGCGTTTGAGAATGGTAATCATATAGCGTATAAGCTTGGGTATTTTCAAAGTGTTGGTATGCGTGTAGTTAATGGGCACGATGATCTAGAATTACGTGACAGCGCAATGATTTACATGCATAATTCAGTATATAATCATTGATTGCTTACACATCTTAAGTTTATAAATCAAGTTAACTTCAAACAGTTATAATCATCTTATAATTATATCTGTTGAACTTGATATACTAGTATTAAGCATAGTTCTTTTGAAGGAAAAGGCGTATAGGAATACTTTCAACAGATTACTAAATATGTTTTCCACTTTATACTGTACATACCATGGTAAACGCATTGTGCCGATATACTTCACATGTTCAAGTCATTAATAAAGTATTATTATAAAAATAAATAGAAAAACAATGTTTTATAGCAAATTTAATTCCTAATGATGACCATATGGCAAGGTACTGCATGTATAATTTTGAATACTACCTTTTGAATGCCGAATGTTATGCAATATATACTAGACACTTTAATAAACATCCTTCTTCTTCTTCTTCTTCGTCTTCTATATCAATGTTTCAATGTATGACATGCAATACATTAGTTGTCTTTGGGAAGAGCTAACCAGTATCTAACGTTTGATGTCGACATATGTGCACTTCTAGGACGTGCTGTGTCTCGCTGTGTTGTTCAGACTGTACTAAGTCTGATGTCTTCCTGGGTCAGTCGTATGTAGTTCTTGTATCTGTGTCGTGGAGTAAGTTGTTTGTACGAGAACACGTAAGCTAGGACATTTGTTGACACAACATGGAATACAACCGAAGGACACTGGAGTATATTTTTGTGAAAGGGACCAGAAACTATACTGAAGAATGGATGAACATTGACTCAGAAAGCAGGACTGGAATATACAAGCCAGCACAAGGCAATTTTAATGCTTGTTGCATGTTTATCTCTTTCTGACATTATAGCTGTTATGACAGTTTTATTTCCATTCCACTCCAAAGGAAAGCACTAGCAATTAATGATTTATTCCTCTCTCTATTTATCTCTGATATATTTGCATCTCTATTTCATGTCATCCGTTTTCTTTCTTTCTTACACACACACACACACACACCCACACACAAACACACACACACGCACACATACACGCACACATATATATACACACACACACACACACAAACACACACACACACCATAGCAATGTCCTTATGTTTGGTCGAGCAATCCTATTGAGAAAAAAAAGACATGCACTGCAATCAATCAGCCAGAATCTAGACGGTAGATTTAACATCCTATAAATGTCTTCGTACCGAATTCCAAGATTCTTTGAAAGGAGCCGTGCATCGTTCATTGATTCCATCACTCCTTGCCCCCAATCTATGTTCCCGGTGCACAATCAACCATGTTTTCTCTACAGTGTGTGGACTTTAAAAAACTTTGATACCAGTGTTTTGTCATGTCTGATAAATCGCCGTTGGCTCCAAGGTCATCGATTTCAGGCTCGCTCGTGTACTAATTATAACTAATAGGCACCGTGTAGAACCGGTGTCAGGCCCCTGTTTTCGTGATACCGCTCGTGGTGCCCGTGCTATTTTGGCCCAATATCCAAACTAAAGTTGTTATCTTTGTTGCTGGATGATGATCATATTTCTATGGATACAGGTCTGTCCATGTCCCCCCAGCATGACCTATGTTTGTACAATGCAAGAACAATATATAACAAACGTAGACATTGGAGGATACAAGTATTCATGCCACTTATGCATTGCAGTGTGCCTTCAGTAACTGCGAAATTTAATGGTTTTTGTACCTTTAAATGCAGCTTGGGCTGTATACTCCCCAGGGAGTTGAGAAGGAAAATGAAGCAAACAGATTAATTTACCGGGGTAATAATGTAGCGCTATGAGCTTGCGCAATATAAAAGTTCACATTATTATTATTATTAGTAGTAGTAGTAGTAGTAGTAGTAGTAGTAGTAGTAGTAGTAGTAGTAGTAGTAGTATATTTCCATGACATGTTTCACTGAAGTCTATACTCATATTTTCAAACCATAGGCTATGTAAATCATTATATATTTTGTTACTGTGATCTTCCTGATGACAATTAGGAGGTCTCATACTCTTTGTATGCCATTCCTTTGTATATCCGCTCTCTGAGTTTTACATCGCACCAATATGCTTGTCTAACCTAATAGCATGCGTCATGATTTGTCCGATGAAGTTGGAACTTCGTATGGATATGAGTCTTTGAAATGATAATATTGATTTCCTATGTAACACAAATGTGGCATATGTCAGTTTCATCAAAGAGGTTCACTCCGCTCGTAATAGATAACTATGTATGCTTATCGCCCGTACTTATCCATTCTCATTTGGAGGTCACTAATACGTCTTCAAGCCAATTGAATTAGACATATCTCACATGTGATCTTCCAATCAGATACAGTTGAATTCCCGAGTACAATTCCTGATATATAGTGCCAAGAAGGATCTGCGATTTGATTGTATAGGAGGCGATCAACACAATCTAATTTACTACGAAGCTATCACCATGAAGCTTGCCACCACATACACCAGTAATCCTTACCGCACCGACCTCAACTAGGACGTGCTAGCAAGATTCGCGGCTGACGTATAGGAACTGGCATCCAGGATGGCAGTAACGGACAGACGCTGTGTTCCTTGCTTGCACTGGACTGTCATCCTCCAAAACGCAGGCCCGGTGCTTCCTTAAATACTGAAAGAGCAATAACTGAGTGGGGTTCAAGGATTCTCAGTGGCATTAATAGCACATCTAAAGAAGAGTACATGCTGATTTTATACAGGGACATAAATACCTAAGAAATTAGCTAAGAAGTTTCGAGAATACGAGCCCTGAACTTTGGTATATTGTATGACCTGTTTGAAATTATTTCTGAAATAATTGCATATGGTGAAAGTAATATGATTGTCACTTACCCAGACATTGTCACAGCTGTATCTTATTTTATTTATCAATCTATAAAACTGCATAGGATAATTGCCACATGACATTGAGAACGACTATAGAATGCAATAAGCCATTTTAATTGATATTCTTCCAATTATTGATTTATTGTATTTGCTTGATATTCCATTTTGAAAGAAGTTTCCAATTACCGTTAAAATTAAGCGGTAAGCTGTCATTACACTTACATTTTGTCAACATTACACGTCAGGACAATTTTGTTTTATTAATATTGAAGTCTAATATTACAATTCAGAGCTCCACAGGTTTCTTCATTGAAGACGTCTCATTCCTAAATACAATCCATATCCACCAGGCACCTGAACGTGTCGCGCAAACACAGAGATATTGAAGGCTTGCATGGCTTCCTTCGCTTACAGCATGCGCAGTGGAAACTTCTTCAAGCTCACCGTGATGGCGAAACAGGCATCAGATCAGATCTACCAATGAGTGTCAATCGCAGGGTAGGGGTTTCATTCGGCCAGCGAAAGATCAACCCTGGCCGTGCGCCCGAATAAGTCCTGTTTCTGTGTGTCTGTCTGCCATGGTGGTTGTACAACGCTGGTTACCGGACCTTATTTGAAAAGCACAGCTTCTCCTCTTCACTACAATATAGAATTAGCTAGTGGCACGACGTCACCGCCATAATTGATCACGTGACCAGTCCGGGCGACACCGTGTCGTAAGGAAGCTGTTGCGGGGAGAAGGAACTTGTGGAACGATCCCGGATTCACTTACATTTCCTAAAAACCCGAGGTAAGTCCTTCTGTTAATCAGGTTCTAGGAGGGCTGGTGAGTCTCTTTCCGTTGGTATGTGTGTGCTCTATTCAGAGGCCTGGTATTCCGAGAACGATTCTTCGCCTCCTCTTCCTCCTCTTCTCTCCCAAAGCCCGCTTGCCATTGTCAGACCTGGGCATTGATTCTTCATTAAGAGGTGATTGCGATCTTATCCCCTTCAAGAGACTGAAAGACTGGCTTTAGGACGGCCAAATTGTATTAGTCAGTGTATACCCTCATCTTGATTGTTCTCGATATAAAGGAGCCGAGTGTCTCACCTGTCATCTTGAAGCATTACCATAATATATTCATTCCAAGTAGACGTATATATAAGCTGGTCGACTTCTCGACACTTGCGCAAAATCGACACCTGTCGCATACCTCACAGATCTAGTCCAGATACAAGCTGAATATTAGGTCATCGTTGGTAGATATATCCAACACATCCCGCCCTATTGGTGTTTGTCTCGAACATCTACGCGTGCATAAATTAAAATTTATTTTTCAGATGTATTGCGATAAGTAAAAAGGTTAAGTTCTCCGTCGAAAGACTACAAGTAGGTCTGCTCGTGCATAATCAGCAGAATTGTGGAGAATATATAAGTATACCTTAGCCGCGCGACTTGACACTTTTTGTGACGTGCGTCTAAGATGATGCATAAATTAAACTCTTTTCGTGAGGTCCAAACATCCTTGAACTTGTGAAGAATATGAAATCAGTACTAGTATCAATTTGGCCGGCGATATCTGAGTTTGTCCGTCCTACTGTCTATGTATTACTGGATTAGGAGGGGGCTTAACCAGTGAAATCGCTGGCCTCAGTGTTGGGACAGATCGCTAGCTCGGGATATCGATTCCAACTGCTGATGCAGGAATGAAGGACTTTAGATCAGGTTCGTTTTCCCAGTCGCTGTCAAAACATAGCCACCATGTTTGCAGACGATACACACACACACACACGCGGCTTTACGCCATGATCAGACGTCATCGGCCCAGGTTTCGCCAATATGCCTGACAAACAACAAATTGCAAGCACATTCTGTGGACTAATACATTAATTTTTCGGGAAGAATTATCCATTTTGGAATATCGGACTTGTTGTGTTGTCAAATGTCTGTCCTCTGAAATCTTAAGTCTCGGAATGTTTGTTAGATTTCCATTTCCATTTCGTTCATTTAGTGGTTAATTTTGATATTGTATTAAGCACGACGAAGAATAGATTAACACAACTGTTAATTTACCAAAATAAGAATCTGTTGATGTGGGTCCTATGCTGTGAACTATCTTTTCAAAGATAGAGCAATAGTGACAATAGAGCAGTAGTGATATTATATTTGTATGTATACCTGTAGACATATCTTTTCAAGAAGTGTTGTTGCATTACACGTGTCAATTACATATTACGTGATAATATGCATGCATGCACAGTGTGTAAACATTAAACATATATGTATATTATCTGTATGTTATCATTGTTTAGGATGATTAACTATTTTCGACTGTATTTCTGCTATATCTATAGATAACATGGACTGCTACCTTGCATGCTATTTTATTGTTAGATTGCACATGCTATGCTCCTGAAAAATATAATTCCATTCCTCTTTGTATTTTAGTATACACTTTATAGATTTACTGTCCCAAGAGTAATTTTTATTTTGGTATTAGTTGACATACTGAAATTAATATTCTTATCTTCATCATGCATCAAGCATTACCTGTCAACCATCAGATCAGAATGAACACACACTGCTTATAATATATTCATGCAGCTTCATTACGATTTTGTGTGAAATGCACACAGGTAAATACAAGTACCATACCCAACGATATATTAATGGACAAGTCTTCAAGTCTGGACCCAGAGGTATCGCGGATACTACAGCGTTGTTATAGAAGCGCGGTCTCGACGTTCCCAACTGACGTAGCATAACACTATTAGATACTTCTGATTCTATGAGCTATTTTCAATTTGTTTAGACGATCGATTCCCACTCGGTGTTGTATGCTTCTACCTTGTTGTGCATTATTCAAGAGCAGCGAGGGGAGGTCATTCACGAAACACGTGAAGCTCTACAATGCTCTAACGCGATGATGTTACAATGTTACAATGCTCTAACGCTTCTCTTGGGCGATGAACGCGCATATCGTTCATGCAGTTTCTGGAATCTAGAAATACTCTGGATTTGAAAAAAAAAAGATCGATGGTAATTTTATAGTATTTTTCAACACTTGGAAAGGACAAGTAGTCAATGATCATGAAATACTTGTAATCCTCATTGTGATAATTCTTGGGAATGTATCTTCCCTCAAATTCATCATTCTCTCTGACGATGGCATACGCTAAAGCTGACGATGACATACGCTAAAGCTGACGATGACATACGCTAAAGCTGACGATGACATACGCTAAAGCGGCGACGGAACCAGAGCATAGAAATAGCATACTAGTACTTGAACAGCATACTTGGACACGCGATAGCATCATATATTAACATGCAGTGAAGGCCTACACAGTTCTACGTAATCCTGATATGCTGCAACTTGTCTTCTATTTCTGGTCGATATCAAAATACGCTGTAAATTATCATACGCACTCACAGTATTCGTCTGGCTTGGCATTGGGAAGTTCATATGCACTGAAACTGAAATCAGTGACGTTTCTGTTAGTCTGGATTTGTTTTATTCGAGAATGCTTAACTGAAGACTTTGAAATGAATACAATTGTGCATGTTCAACAGTATCGTAGTTACCATATTAACAACTACCGTAAACAACAAAAAAAAACTAAACCAAACAAACACATATAAGCAAAATAAAACAAATCGCAAATCAAACAACTTTAAAGTATGCAAAAAGAACCTCATATATTTAGAAACCAGTAACTAAAAAATAGAAATAATAAGTGAAACAAAATAAACGCATTGTAACATACGGTAGTACCGCACAAGTTTCTTAATACATGGTAAACGGTATTCAGTTATGTGCAAGTGGTTAACCGAGTTTCCGCTACAGCTCAAAAGTACTTGTATTATTTAGAAATATCCCCTGGAATAACCCGGATCGCTGTGTGGGTTGTGACTAATCGTGGCGCAAACTTCGTTATTTTTTTGTCTCTAGTTATTGAAGACTTCCCGCCCACACATGAAAGGAACACTGTTTTCCACACGCAAGATTAGAAGTCGAGTTAGTACTGTTTTCTTTACGACTATTCTTCAGTCAACATCGCGAATCCATTTCTTTAATTGGTTGATTAGTTGTTTTTTTTTCGTATTTTGTCCCCAAACCATTTATACATCTCTTGGTAGTCTGTTGCCTTGCATTAAACATTTACAAAGCTTGCTTTTTCCTCGCTGTATAAATAGTCATTTCCATTTCATTCCGTTTCAACAAAAGGGTTAGTAATTTCATTTGGGGAAAGGCCCCATGATTGCTCCCAGTGGATACGAGGAATATTATGGACGATGGAATGAGGTCAGGTCAAACACTGGGATGCTCTTCCAACTCGGAGCGCTAAGAAGCGGCGGAGTAAAACATACCATCTGTATCAACTTGCTTATTTATCTGTGAACACGAAGCCGTAAATAAGTATAAAACCAACACAATGTGAATATCTTGCGATGGATTACGGACTGTGTTTATGATGAGGTTAACAAGGTGTCTAGATATGTTTGCCAAGCATATGAATATTGTATTTGGACCACCCATAGTCCATACACGAATATATGATTCTATGTTAGTTAATTCAGAACACATCAGATTTAGAGAGTACTAGTATTTGTCATTATGAATTGCTGTTTTATATATACTAGTAGATGGTTACCAATTTCACGTCAATTAACATCTAGTATATAATATGCTTAATATATTTATAAGTACAGTACCTTACTGAAAGAACTTAAAATATTCAAAATATATATTGCAGTTTCGTGTTGAAATAAATCATTAAATCAGAATCATACTATAAATATATCATAAATACAATATTCTAAGAATAGGAATTTATTGATAATGTATTTTCGCCCTCCAAATCTCTGGAAGTTAGTTTCGCCTAATTCTAATAATTGAAACACAAGTCATTTGGGATTATTTGATTATTTCCTGGTGACCTGTGCGAGGCGGTGAAGGTATGTGTACACACAATATTCCCACTGGTGAGGTGCGAAGAACAGTGGACTGGCTAATTGGTAGGCAGGGCTCGCTCATGAAGCGTCTGAGTGATGAGTCTTAGCGCTGAATGCCAGAACTCCTTAGTCTAAGACCATTGGGACCAGTGCTGGCCACTTCCCGACGGCGGATGCGTACTCCGCAAGCTCCATTGCTCTCTGGAAGAGTGCAAGTAAATGCAAATGAATTAATTTATGGCCCCTTTGAGAATAATTTCAGACACCTTTGTTTTTATTGTCATCCCGTTTTGACACTTATGAATTTATTTCGGGTCAAAGGTCATGGCAATCACGATCGTTTTGTTTTGTTGACCTGTTGTGTTTGGGATTTTCGGAATAAAGTACCAATAACACCGTAACACGTTTAAAGACACTTAATCATTTGTAGAACATTGTCAGAATTAATAAATGCTTAACAAACTGTATGGCATACATCGACAATGCATACATCTATTTATATATTTAATTTACAACATTTTGCAGAAATATAGTTAAATAATTTAGCTTCAGTCAACTTTCTTTAAGAAGGTATTATATCATTATCTATCGTTGTATGCATATTAGATAGTAGTTCTATTTTTGTGTATGATTGGAATCAATTTTGAATTCAATGGTGGGAGTGGTTGAGCGCCATATAATTTGACATGTGCAGAAACTCTAACATGATCGATATACCAGTTCATCGATGGAAACCTATACACGACAAGTTTCTAAAACTTAAAACATGATGTACCGAGGCAGTTCATCATGGATTAGATACATGACAAGCATCTGAAACTTGAACATGATATACGGAGCCGGTTTATCGTAGAACAGATATACGACCGCTGGATATACCGCTATAACTTGCCGCATCGATTACTCGGCGGCGGTTACGATTGTAAAGGAAGGACAACTTGTCTGAGCACCATAGTATGGGGATTTTATTATAGATTTTATATAAAGTCAACACTGTCGTTCAACACAGGCACAGAAGCAGCTTGATTTAAGAGGTGTCTCGCGCATAGTAAGTACGGTTAGAGAGGAAATAACCGATACATTTCTCTGAGAAGTTCAGTTCAAAGATCTAGTTGCATGGTCACTTGTGACCGATTGCTGTTCCAACAGGTCCGTTTAATGAACGTTTTATACGTACGAATGCCATTTTAAGATGTGTATTTTACTGCTACCGTCAGCATTTATTGAAATTGTCATCGATTCCGTAAGCCACTCTTGAATATTATGACGTGACCTTTTCGAGATTATTAATACCAATACGAATACACAACAGGGTATGCGGGAAGAGAATAGGCAAAGGCTTGCCAAGCTTCTGAAGTATATTGGTATAAGACGTTGAATGTGCATTGTAAATAAATAGAATTGTCTGGGTGCAACTGAACTGTGGGTCAATAAAACAGTTGGTTTCTTCCGATTTTCTTCTAAATATAAATATTGCCACTCTCTGGATGACATATTGTGTAAAATGGCTGAAAACGACCAAATTCGATTCAGGTGATACGAGTACATATTTATTATTAATTCCCCAAGGTTTTCAGCTTTTAATGTAAACTCTTCGTTATTTGTTTATTACAGTATTGTCACTGCATGGCATCCCACTGATACGCGTATACGCAGAACAGACATGTCAGAGTACATTGAACTTTGTTTGTGTGGCTACTATCATAGTTTCACTGTTACATAATGTTACAGATAAATCGAAAAAAATCAAGGCAAGTATTGAACGAACAGGGCTAAACATAGGATTCTGTTAACATCCAGCCTACTAAAAATGTTCAGCAATATTCTCAACCACTTTATGTATAGAACAGCTGTGCATGATTTATCATAAGGAATAATAACAATTTACTATTGTTTGGGATCGTTACCGGTAATTGCTCCACGATAGTTGCTACACATTATAATGATTTGATACAACATTCTACTTGATTTAGTCAGGGGAGCAAATACTTGGTTAGAGACAGAGCAAATATCAACTATGATAACGCAGAGCGGAAGATAGAGGTATCGGCTCAAACTATCAAATTTACTCTTAGGTCTGGTACTGGTGCCATTTTGAAATCGATTAACTATCTGATATTTCTTTACATGCTGACACAGTGTAATGCCACTATATAAAAGTAGATTAGTCTGGAAGCTAGCAAAAATGATTTTTGGAAATATGCAATACTGACATTTTGAGACGCTCCCTTCGGCTACGCGAGATCGAGGCAAAATAGTGACAGTTAACACAACACTGCTATTATAGAACCCTTTCACTTTATTTGCTCTGTTTCATAGGCAAGTCAAAGGCAATAAGCTGTAATGATTTACTACTAAACGTTGCTGTGGATGAATTCTAACATTTAGTAATGTTACAATCTCCCTTTGGAATCCATGTGTATGAACATAATAATTGATAATAAATATTAAATGAACTCGAACGTTTAATTAAATTGGCAAGCTTAACTAGGTTCTTAATGTCGACTACTATCTGCACTCTGATAATATGAATTAATAATTTGAAATCAAATATGACAATCTATTTTCAGCAATGGTTTGAATGGTTTCCAGCGCATGCGAATGATAGAGGGCAAGGTTTCTTTCTAAGGAAACGGAAGCTAGTTTCATAAGTTCATTTCCGGTTCTTTGGGTAGGACATGACAATCACAGCATTTGGACATTGTGGAATGTAGCAAGGGAGAATAACTTTATACTTAGTCCGAATTTCATCTGGCCACAATTGTAAGTTTCACACTGCCGCCGAATTGCTTGTGGTCTTGTAGTAGATAAAAAAGCTTCGCGAAACGATATCATAGACTACAGCTGCGACCTATTCGTGAAACGCGGATCAGGCCCATTAGACAGAATGACAAGATGAAACTTTCTTCCTAAACACATTTTAGATGCTAATTGTAATTCTGTTACGACATCTAATGTGAGTGTAATGCATCACAAACTGATTTTTGTGTGTGTGTATTTATTGAAAAATAGCTTATTTCGTCACGTGATCTGAGTTCCAAATTTAATTAAGCACGTTCAATTTAATTCAACAAGGAACATCATTTCACTGACATGAAAATAGATAAATATTTTCTCTTAGAATCTCGTTAAATGGACTCGCATCAATTTTCCGCCCATGTTCTTCAGCAATATCTCGGAAATGAGGTTTGTGTTAAAACATGTTTATGATGACTAGGGACAGATGGAGCGGTTCTTAAAAAATATTATTGCTTTATTAATCAAACAACAATAGTGTGTCCTTGCAGTTCTCTTCACTTTACTTCTGCTTTGAACACGGGGTAGGTAGACTGTCAGATCTACGCCATATTGAATTGTCCGCATATTTTCTTTATCAATGCTAGATTCTGGTAATACTATTCTGAAATAATTACGGTATGTATATTCCTTTAAGCTACAATAGTAGAATTGCTATCAAAGCTAAACTATGTGCATTCAATCTATAGAATGAGTTATGGTAGGTTGGTATTGGTTCAATATTGCTACATTAATGATACTATGACTATGAATATTGTTATCTAATCTAAGTAAAGCTACGCGTTAGCATGCAAGTCAGTACTTAGTAAACATATGATATATAGTTGTGTTATACATATTCACAGATCTATAGATAGAAAAAACATAACAATTTTACTTTGAAAACACGACAGTTAATTGTTTTCTGCAACTATACAGCAGAGGCAATAGGCAACCGTTATATTCAGAATGTTGTCTCCAGTAGAAGACATGTCTAATTTATCACGTAAACAATCTCAAATGTCCGAGTAAAATAATATTTATTATGACGTATGCGAACACTTTCCCGCATTCTAATTTTAAAACAATTCCAGAAATTCAACATTATCTTTGAGGTATATTGTAAAGTAAGCGGGGGTTTATTCCCCGGAACTGGACATGTGGTCTATTCCCCGGACCCATACCCAATTTCCGGCAATCTGATTGGCTCACGTGGTTAGGGTTAAAGTTGAATATTAGGAAAATATTGTATTTTAATAGCCAATCAGATTGCTAGGAATTTGGTGGAGGTATGGTGAGTGGAATTGTGTGCCCGTAAAATACCTTTATCTTAGTAATTCTTGGTTCGGAAATCTACAAAACTATCCACTTTAGAATGATCAAACATGACGTACGCGTACGTCGCGAGGTTCCATGGCCTACGGCAGGGTCTAGCGATGTCAGACGTCACTGTCCACTTCGTGCCAGACGAGATATCTCTGGTACGGAGAAACCGCATGGGTTGACTAATTGGACCCGAGAAAGTCGACAGTTATCGATTCTGATCAAAAGTGGTATATTTATGATCGGCGTATTCATATACAGGTTCCGCGATAAAAATATTATGGTATGCATTTGCATTATTGTTCATGGTAAGCTATTTCTAACTTTTTATCGCTGTCGTTAATGTATATGTAAATACTTAGAATCATCTATCATATACATGTATGGTTAACTATTTGTTAATGATACTTATATCTTTCAGGTATGTATTTGGGTTTGTTCAATCAGAATGTAAACTTGGATGAGATCAATGCTTGTGAAAACATCTCTCTGACCTGAGAAGATCTCTTAGACAGTGTCCCAGTGTTGCACTTGGCTAGTAATCACTATGCTATTATCTTACCTCTGTCAGGCTGTTTATATACTGGCGAGATGCACGTGTAGCTTTACACGTTTACAAGAACACATGCGATAATAAGTCCTTCTGGTTAGGTTCCTAGCAAGATTGAACCTAACGTGTTGGATGTCTATGGGTATTATCAATAGTTATTTCACGCCTACGGTGTATTATTGATTAAATATGACACCGTGACTTTATAAAGTGGCGTGTCCGTTTACATATGTATTTTGTTGCAGTAGTTACTTTAATCATGTCGAAATAGTTCTATACATGACTTTTGTTTTGTTTTTTTGTTATACTTTTACATAGATATAATTTATGCTACGCCACGTGCAGTAGGAATTATATGGTATTAATAACGAACTGAAAAAACACCCAACCGTAATCTATATCTTACATGCATTTGTAATGTTGTATGTCTACACGGAATAAACCAATTGACAATAGGCTAAGACATCGCGAGTGCTAAAGTTATTGCTAAAGACGGTCTTTAGGTTGGACCTACCAGGAGCCAAAGTTCCATCAGTATAGCTTTCAATGACACACAAGACTGCCCACCGTGAATGAGTACCAAACTATTACTCATTTCAATACATTACAAATGGTGAGCATATTATGTAGATATGTTGTCAATAATGTCGTTCTCTACAACCTTACAACAGTTGCATAAGAATTTCAACACAACGTCAATACAGTGTCTATATAATTCAATATACAATATATCAATGCAGAAGTAAATTAAATTCAACATAAATGTACATGGAATTTGTATATTAGTATAAGTATTCCAATCTTAATACATTAGTATATTGAATTCAGTACAGTTATACATCACATCATATATGTTGGCTATAGACTTTACAGTGGTACCAATATCTCTCAGATTCTTCATATTACAGATTTCTTTATTTACTCCACTATCTGTCTCTCTACATAGCGTTCCCCTCCATGCTCAAATAGCCAATATCCTGACCATAGACTAGTCCTTGCCCAAACCCCTACTGTGCCATTCACAGTAATTTCCGGTATCGATAAAAACCAATCTCATACAAGAACGAATCTGGAGCGCGAATATATCTGTATATGAAGTCGACCTCTCTGGGCCTGGACATTGGAATTAGTATCGTTCCGTGGAAGCCAGCCTTACTTTGGAAATTTGCATATGCACACTCGGAAGCGACAGGACTTCAATTGGAAATGTACTATTGGCCTGATTCTCTCCAGTTGTAGTTGTTAATTGAAGCAATAACTGTTTCTTCTTTTGATACTGGGTCAGGCCAGCCTTGGTGAACATAGGCCTGCTGCAGGGCTTTTCCAAAGTGAAGTGAATGTATCAGGCTTGTTGTTAGCACTGCATGAAAATACAATTCGGTGTGTGTGTGTGTGTGTGTGTGTGTGTACGCATACCGGAAGTTACATAGACATTATATCTAACATTATTTACACGAATACGTGTTCATATGTAGGGCCTATAGAAACAAAACCAAAACACTTACATCTATAGATAATGCTATTATTTTTAATGCAACCTGGTAATACTAGTAGTAGCCGTCTGAAGCAGGCCATCTGTCATTTTGCTATGACGTAACTTCCGCTTTAATCACTTCATCAGACAATCGTACCTGAAGCGTAACAGTAATACAAAATATCCGTTCGATATGCCCGGCATATAAGTGAGCATGCATAAAGCTGTGATTAAAACCGTTCCCAGTGGTCGAATTAACGCCGCAACCTGAATTGCTTTTCTTACGTCGCACTTAAAAGTACGCAGGATGCATACTGTACATATTTTTACATGTGGAACTAGACAAGTGGCAGAGCGAACTATACTCCCAGGTCTCAGGTAAAATATACTAAGTAGCTTTACATGTCTAGCTGTCATAGTCGTCTCAGCTTCTGTTATATTTACAAAATACCCACGAATGTTTGTGTGCGGTGAATAACAAGAGTGTTGTAAGCTCATTAACAATATCAGGAATAACCAGAATGCAGGAACTGAGTTTTTCACTATAAAAACACTTGCTAGAATGTGTCAATATGATTGATTACTGAAAGAAGTGTATATAAAATATCGCATCTAAGTTGTACAGTCCGTTGAAAACCGATGATAATTAAAGAATCTGTTTGAAGAGGTGGAGCTGTATATATAGGCTACATTCAATATATGATGTATATAATACCTTTACTCACAAAATATAGCTCACGGGCCAATTATAGTTATATTTTATATATTTGTATGTAAAGAATGATCAAGCATAATTAAGATACTAGTATATATTATAATATATAGACCTTCTGTGAAATATACAGATAACATTTGAAGTCATATTTGAATAATGACATGTGTTGAAAATGGAGACGAATTTAATTATTGCAGCTGCATGATTATAGGAAATGTGACATATTTCAGAAATTGAAACCGTGTAACATTTAACATCAATTTAAAAAATAATTTCTCTATAATGCTTAAAGCACTATAGGTAATACATGGATACTTTGATTCATGCATGAACCATTTGCATAGCCATTTTGAACAGTATCATGTTCCAAGTGAACAACTCACCTGTTTGCTTTATTCATATTTCACCACCATTGTATTCCAAAGAACTGTGCGTGTATCTCGGTGTATGTCTGTGGTTTGTAATTGTACAACTAATACGCAGAACCGAACAGAACTTTGTAATGCTTATTTTTAACTATACGAGTTCATGTATGGCCGTACTAATACATAACTATCATATGTAGAATCGTATTCACACTGTCGATCGATGCATATACTGTTTCCCCCACGAGTTAATAGGTCACAGCAGGCGCTATCAATTAGTCTTTTCCCATTTACACGTGTGTTATATGCACAGCATACCATAGTGAGTGCACAATGTAATGCGTTTGATGTCCTTGGAATATCAACATCTGTTATTGCATATATTATCAAACACATTGGAAATTATGTCACTATCGATTTTTTATTGTTTTAAAGTCTCAGTTGCATGAATCCTCGGTAATGTAGCAACCTTCGACATTTACTATATTTGAATAAATACGAACAATGAATATTAATGATCCTAATCCGTAAACAGATACACGATTATTCAGTAATTATTGGCATATTATACAACATCGTCGTCATCGTCAGAGTGGTATATCCACACACCCCCCACACCCCCCCCCCCCACACCCCCAACTCCTTCTTCTATTACTATGCTACCATTCGAAATGGTTCCAGTCAATTGTTTAAATCGCATCTAAACCGCCAACATATATGGACGAAACTTTGCTTAAATGATTCTCGCCAACGATTGCACTAAATCTTTAAAAACTTTAAAAACATTAAAAACATCAGGGTAAGCTAGAACTATTAACATCACAATTTCATCTTCAAATTGAATATTGGTTCGATCCTTCATTCGGTTCAGTCATTACATATACAATTAAAACCAATGATGCCAATGATGGACTCCTACTGTCCTCAAACATCAGTAGACTACCATGGTCCCGTCAGACTGTGGACACAAAATACGTTTGATATTCACAAGAATAGCTGCCTTAGAACCTCGGAGATGTCGTATTAGAGATCCCAGGGATGAAGTTATCCTATGTTGGCAGTCTGTGTATGTACTACAGCTTCTCCCGTTGCCCACAACAGCTATAATCGCTGCAGAACACAACCCTGGTCAGGCAGGAAGCAACACTGCCTCAAGGCAATTAATAAAATCTACACAACCGGGCAAGCCAAGTCCTTCTTCTACGGTGAGAACGCGCGAATCTCAAGATTTGATTAAATTTTCCAATTCCTCAGTGCTTGGTATCTCTGGTCATGCCAGCCGCAAGTTTCTGGTGGCAATTAGCTTGTGCGCTCTGCTCAACTCTCGCGTTGCCTTCCGCTACTTGACAACCTGTGTCCCCTTCTTTCAGAAATGGACGGCTCCAGTCAGCGCGGTGATCAATACTGGCGATGGTAGAACGAGGGAGGACGTCTTGTTGGCTCGAGGAAGGTAGTCACGCCATTGGAAGGGTTGAATACTGAAGGAAATCGAGACGACAGGGACAGGCTTTATCACACCCATTGCCGTTGTGTTGTCACGTCTGAACGTTCGGTAAGTACTGATTAAACATTTCTGTAGAACGTGTACCATTTTCCAGCAGTACCGTCGTATATCAAAGCGTCATATCACCATCCTGCATCCCGGCTACCAGTGCCGTGCTACCAGATACAATCGTCTCCTCTTATACTGCTCGGAACTGATGTACAATTTAGTTAGTACTGTGTCATATTCGGAGAACTACTTGTCCATCCGTGTATAACATTTTCTTCAATTGAAACGAATGTAGGAGAGTAGGAAAGTAGGTTTCGCGATGGCTGCGAATATGTTGTAACTTGCCGCTTGTCGATTCTTGTCATCTGTCAATACTAGGAGAATAGATAATGAATATATGTGGACTTGCTTATGTGCGCCGTGTACTAGGGAAGCAGCATATAGTTGTGATGGGTATACTAAAGTATATGAAAACTAGTGTGGGTATACTCCAGATGTATTTATGTATTACCTCAATGCCCATTACTTATAGCCTACACTTGTTATCGTCCGCCTATATTATGCCCACATATCAATCAATAATGTGTAATTGTTGGGCATGTTAGTCTAACGTAATTATTTAGTATAGGAATTATGGAACTTAATTAGTTTATATGGTTATGACGTTTGTAAACAGTAATGCTGTATTTCGAATGTTGATTATATTTACCACCTGGATGTTGAAACGAAGATATTATCTTAAGAACTACTGATTTATTATTTTATTGTGTGCGTGGAAACTATGTGTAGCAGGCCTTTAACTGCTTTCCCACTGAAAATTGATTCCTAGTTTCTCAGCACTATACAACGGTAACATTGCCAACATCAACACGTGCTTATTATGGAAGCTGTAGTAAGATACCGTGAATACATATGCTTCGTAATTAAAATATACAATCTATTGTATGTTCATAACTATTATTTATGTTGTCCTTCTGTTACAAGCTATTAACATGTGTACATTGAAATCATATCGTGAAGTAGCAATCCTTATCGTATGAACGCATTTACAGCCAAGTTGCGTTAACAATTAACTTTGCATCTTTGAAACAATTTTATCTTACCTACGATACTCAACCTTTACTGTACTGGTTTATCGTTAAATGTTGTAATGTAGTCACATCATTAGTTCTGATATAGTTCTCAGTTTTTACAAGGTTATTTTAGTAATCGGAATAGTCACTACTACAGTATTGTATTACCGTACTATTACTTTATTGACTAATGGAAAACATGATGCGTACATTTATGTGAAGGTCGTCAAAAACAATCTGAGCGTAATGCGGAGCAGATGTATACATTTTTATATGTTTATTTATTTATTTTTTATATAAGTGTATTATATTGATTTTTTTTCAGTAAATACTTTGTTGAACAACAAAATAATACTGAATATTAGCTACTTATTAATTGAGGTATCGTGGAACCTATATAGTGTAATTTGCCGTTCATCTTATTACATGAATAATATATCGGAAACCTGCTTGAGAGGTATTGGCTAAACTATTCAGATGCTATTTGGACTGAACCCGTGCTGCCTATTGACGTTACTCTAGCCTGTCAAGCATCACGGCTAAGTGATTGGAGTTAGCTTAATGGGACCTGGGTATAATCTTAACATATAAGGACATTTATTTATGACAAGAGGCGCACGTTCCTTGACAAATGGCTTATGGCGGTATGTGCAAATTGACCTCCTTCAACCAATGACGTTCTTTCCTTCGGAGGGGAAGCCGAATGTGCGTGTCTTCTGAAGGCCATAAGATCATTTCTGCCGTCATTCAACATCCAGATGCCCATACACGGGTCATCATCCTCTTCCTAACACAATTGAGTAGGGCGAAGCTGGACATGATGGTCGTCACATAAATAATAATATTAAACTTCTGTACATAACATACAGCAAGTCTTATCTGTCGTTGTCGCCATACGTTCCCGATTGAATGCTAGTGGAGGTCATAATTCATATAGCTCCAGTCACAACATGACGAGTAAGGAAAAGAGTAGCCATGGCCACGTATAGAAACCTACGTAGTACGTACGACATTATCCACGGGCGCGAAAAACATATCTGTGAAAATAAGTGTTAATATAAGGTTAATATTACTGTTCGGGGCATTATCAGAGAATTATCCGTTGGCCAATCCGTTACCGTTCATTGAAGAATATCAGCAGTGTCATGGTATTGGTCAATGATAGCCGTTAATGATAGTACTAGAGCGTTTGGAAATGATAATGTCATATTTTTTTTCTACGGCCTGTTGGTGGTGTAGACTGCATAGGCCATGTCAGCTGATAAGCAAATTATCGTACGATTCCTCCGAGCGCCGCTGGTTCAGTTTGTGGAATCAAAGTGGCATCATTTGGCTCGTGGTCCATCCACTGGAACAAGCCACTAGCCAGGTGTGAGCTATATTGTAGAGTATTGACACCGTGTTTACCAGACTCTGGCCCCTGTTGCTTGAAATCGATGCATTCGTCATGTGGTATATATACAGCTGATTTAATACTATAGGTAACTTAATGTATTTAGCAAATACCGCAATGATCCCCGTCCACGAAGTGTGTAGTTAATAACAAATAAATAAGTACATTTTGATGAAGATTGTTTATTTAACACATTATCCGTACATTTTCAGGAAAGATACTATTGGTTGAATAATATAATATAAGTACAGTTAGTTTATTTCTTAGTAAATATACTGTGTTCAATGCGTTGCAAATTATTTCTCGTCTCGGCGATTGATTTTTCTGGCGACAGTGCTCAACTCAATTCTAGTCCGTAGCAAATACTGTAAGATTTATTCATGCTGAATTAATATAACGAAATCAGCATTTGCTGTAGCATACTTGCCCACTCAAACCAGGATGTTGCCATATTACAGCCGCGCAGTTAATACTTTCATACTCTATTTGTATATGTTTACTTCGTATCCACTTAGGAAATACATGGAAACGACCAATTCTCTATCTGACGATAGTGATTGACGTATTGACATTTCTGCAGGTGTAGTAGATTATGATTACCATAGCCCTCGTTATAACGCCGCGGTCTGAACACAACCTATAACGCATCTCATCACGCCATATGGGCAAGGAATCGATATCGTGTATAACAGTCTCCAATTAGCGGTCAGTTTACCGTATTTCAACCTCCCGGTTCTTCCATGCCGCGTTTCACAACTCCGGCACAGAACGTAACCCAATGGCGTCCTAGACAATGTCATTAGCGTGGGCACCATTGGACGTAATCACGGGCATCACACGAGCGGTATCAGGTTCGGGTATATTGCGTAACGGGAAGGATGACGGGAGAAGGGACTGTAATATAACCGTCCAAGTAATTTTGAAAATCTCTCTGAAATGAAACAATTCGCAACAAGGGCTCTCTTCCAAATATAACGTATAATTACTTGGTAACTAGATGTTTGCCAATGCACTTCAGAATAAGTCCGTCAATGTTATCCCACAATACCTGCCATCAAATTATCCCATGCAGATACCATTCAATAATCATGCCTTCCTATTATCGCATTATTCCTGAATCGATCGGCGAATCATCCTGTCATTTGAATATTGAAATATGATCTATTTTCACGTTGTATTCATAAATCGTTATCATTATATCGTTGTTTGAAAGAGTAAATGGCAACCCGAATTCAGCCTCCCATTGGCGCCAATGAGGTCTCGTGTTTCTTGAAAGATATCGACATATATCTCGTCATCATTCTCAACACGTTCATTTCCACCCACCAACTTCTATTGGGCACGAACCCGGGACTCGTGATTTGTTATAAAACTTTTTTTTTACCGTTTTGGCTGGTTTGGTAATTTTACCAGTAACATTTGTCCAGCCTCTGACGTCAGAATTACATATAATTATGTATATGATTTGTAGTGTTAAAGTTAACCCTAATGGTATCGCGCCTCTACTAATTAGGTATCCCACAGGGTTCAGTGCCACTGCTGTTGAACGGTCACAGTGTTAGTGTTAATTGCCAAGAACGATAATTGGCTATAAGCTAATGCATTAGTTTTCAACAGTTCTAAAGCCATGCTTGGCACAGCGTCTATGTTGTTTTCTTACAGAATGCATTAAGACTTGCGATAGTTTGTATGTAAATAGTAGATTTGGCGTTCCGATTTTGTGTATCATATTTTTGTATGTTTTTTATACTAACCACGTTTCATGTAAACGTGTTTTCAATGCACTATTTGCCTTTCAGTTGAAATATATCTAAGAAAAGATCTGGCGAATGGAATCACGTATCATTGATATTCCATGGGAATTAATTAATTAATTCCAAGGGAATCGTGCCACCGCTCCGTTAATTAATGCATTAGTGTATCATCACGGTCCGTTCAAGATTAAACTGCGTGTAAACCAACCAACCTTATGGGTCATACTGACTCCCGGGTAAGGTCATGCAGTCATTTGCGGGTTATTAAAAGCATAGTAATTATGGAGTACATTCATTAGTGAATTCCTCTGTCGTCTGCATCGAGCTCTCGCCATGCCGAACAATTACCACCGGAGACTTCTCGGAGGCCATTCAATGGCCGCCAGAGATGTTCACCCTCTTGTCAACTCCATACTAGTTGTTTGCTAACATTACTATGACACCACAAAGGTCGAGCGCACTCCATGTCCCGTGTATTGTTATGAGACTTATTTCCTCCAATCACGGCCGACTTGTTCCTGCAAAGTAAGCCTTTGTTGTGACTTAACATGTTGTGGCATCAAGCTTCAGCCTCTTTGCATTGCGGATGTACACGTGACCACAGTGCTTGATTGGTAGTCCTACTCACCGGAAATACAATAGTCACGTGGCAGGTAGATCATCGTCCAGTCGATGATGGCACGAGACAGTGATATCGGGATTGTCTTAGCTAGACTTGCGTATTGTGAACAGAATATTATACCCGTATCATCTACTATTATTTGATTTAATATATCAAGATATTACTTTTTTAAGCAACATATGAAATGATTGATACTTTTATTATTATTGGAAATAGATGTGGATAATTCTCATGTTTAATTATTCCATTTGTTTACTCTGATAATACAGTGCCACAAGTTGCAATGTTTGAAAGACCAATACTTCAGTCAGTAGTCTTATTAGAACAGCGCAACCAACTTGATTAAATTTAGATCCAATGCCGAATATAATTAGATTGATAATAGGTAGCTTGTATGTACATTAGCTATCTCAAAGAGCAATGGTTGGAATATGCGTTATGCACTTCATTTACTTTGTGACAAGGCAAGCACACCTTCCGGCAACCTCCGTTAACAAGGGCGGTAACCTATTCGGTGTCTGAATCCAACCACTGCCAACAGCTATTGAGATATATAACGGTGGAATTGTGTCTCTCGTCTCCAATGACGTCATGGACTGAGCACTCTTGTTTATTTTGACATAAATGATGCCCCGGTCTTGCTCAATCTCAGAGCCGCAGTATGCATCTGGGTTTGTGTTTCCGAGGGATACTTGCCACAATGTTACCCTCCAGTTTAATTTACGGCAAGTGTGCAATGATATGTTTAATGCCAGAATATGCATCTCGGGTTCAACAGCTGGGCTTTGCCATGCTTCCCATGGTCTTAAACACACGGTTTCCGGCTAACGCGACGAGATGAATAGCTTAGAGAAATGTTACAATGCTTGGATAATCAACCAATATGTGCATTGTCATTGTAGCTGTACAGTGAATGGCTTCGTCAATATTTCTGAGTAGTGATATGAGTATATTTAACTTCTGTTTATATGTCCCTATAGAAGCATTGCAAGGGTTTCAGCTGATTGGTATATTTATTGTTTTGAGGTAGAAAGGAATAATTTAATTATCGGGGTTAAAACTAGACTTGACTATTTTTTATGCTGATGTAATTTCTATGACCAATAACTTTCCTGTGCTATTGTTGACATTGCCTACTTTGGATAATAGACAGGAGAAAATCTGTTCTATGTCTTCGGTGCCCTGTCTGAACCCTGCTCTTAGCACGTGCTTTTAGTGAAAGAGTCGGTATGTAATACAGGTAGAATAGCGAAAGGTCAACACAAGCTAAAAGGCATCACTGAGGCCGAAGATAAGAAACGCAGACATTTAATTACCAAGATATGGTGTGAAGCGCAAGATTGATAATTCCCTAATTGCAATTCTCTTTCATCCTCCAACCAGCGAACCCCGGACTCTATCTGAGTATTGCACCGAGTGTTAATAAGGACATACCTCACACAGGAGTACTGTGTACATACAATATTTAATATATCAATGTCGCAATGGCGTATTTTCAAGTGCTACTGGAAATCAGATCATTCTGTGTGTTTGTATAATGATTGTCATTGCGAAGTAGCTGTATCTGCCAGAAGCGGATGTGTTTTTATTGATTTTCACGTATTACAGTCAAGGTGCGAAGCGCCATTAACTTATATCGTTTTATAGCTATCATTTGGCAAGCTGGCATATCCCGTTGCCATTGACAACGTGAGCCACTCACAGACACGGTGCTGAAGCTGCTGTTCTATCAGCTGTCGGTGCTTTGTTTGTCAGCGTGCTATAAACTGTCCCAGTATGGCCATATAATGCATTTTTCATTCAAAATACTATAAGTGGTCTTCAACGGATTGCGGAATTGCAGTAATGGATTATTAGTGCCAGACCACCACGTCGAACAAAGGACTCGGTAATTAATTAACATAATAGTAACGTCTCTTGTTTTGCTGTCCCAAGGTTCGCGTGGACCAACTGGTCTAAACCACGATACAAATGAACATATATATATATACCTCTCTCTCGCACATATATGTATGTGTGTGTCTCTCTGGGGGGGGGGGGGGGGGGGGGGGGGGGGGGGGGGGGGGGGGGGGGG